>JAUFNR010000198.1:0-74736 GCA_031216915.1 Pictodentalium vernedei
CCCCCCCCCCCATTTCGAAAATATGAAATGGATTTTTTATCTAGTAGGGGCGTAGCCAGGATTCTATAATGGGGGGGGGGGGGTAGCCATTTTTTTTTGGGGGGGGGGAGGTAATCATGATATTTGGTAGGTCGGTGTGGGGTTTGACCCCCCCCCCCCCCAAAAAAAAAAAGCAAACTGTCACTGTTTTAACCCCTACCTTTCTTCAGGAGGCACCAGGATCGATCTCCCCTAGAGTCTAGCAACTTAACCTTCTTCCCAGTGGTGGCGGTGGCGGTGGGTATTGTACATTGGTGAGCAAAATGTACCATTTGAAGGTTGTTTGGTGCAAAACCCACCCACCCTGTTTTTTTTTAAGTTGCTTGGTAAGCCAGCATGGTGACCAGAATCGAAGACTAGGCTAGTGTCCAATTCCTGTACATATGTTACGGTAATTCTCTTCTCTATATTCCCTGCCCAGTAAGCACATATGATTACATTGAAACTGGCATTTGAACACAGTCCCTATTGCTTTTCTCTGACACACACTGGCGCTTTAGGCTATTTCGAACTTGCACTCCAAGATTGGGCATCAAGTAATTGGAAGCATTCTAAATCTATTGCTTGTTAATTTTTTCCAGATATCATGACCCCCCCCCCCCCGCCCCCCATTACAGAATCCTGGCTACGCCCCGCTAGATATATAATCCATTTCCCATATTTTAGAAATGGTGGAGGGGGGGGGGGGCAGGGGGGGGGGGGGGCAAGATCGACATAACACTGGCATATTTCAATGGCTTGAACTATGGAATTGGGCGTATTCCCGTGGGCCCTTTCCCGGATATTTTTTTTCTTCAAATTCTGAAGCTCTGAGATCGATTCTGGTGCCTCCTGAGGAAACATGGGGTTAAAAACAGTAAGTTACGGTTTGCATTTGGGGCCCCTCAGCCCCCCCTCCCCCCCCCTCCGGAACCACCACTGTGAGCTCACACATAGGGTTTGGTGGAGTGAGCACAAGGGGCCCTAGTCTTATTAGGCTCACGTGGGTATCACTGAGGTGAGACTTACAGGACTCTAGAACTAGTATCCACTGATGTATAGTTGGCTTTAATATTTATTATCACCTCGGCATGTGTTTGGCGAAACGCAAACTAAAAATAAAATATGAACCCCCGTTTGAAAAAAAAAGCTTGAACACAACTTTTTGCCGGTGAAAAGGACGGTAAGTATATAAAAACTGTTTTAAAGTATTAAATGTACCTCTGAAAGTGTGAAGTGGCAATTTAATGAAGCGTGCGCAATAGAAAACGAAGATTAAGTATTGTTTGTTTTATTGTAGACTATTTTAAAATTATAAATGGTTTCTCTCCAAAAAAAAACTTTCTGTTAAATCCCATCGTAGTGAACAGAAACATCTAAAATTAGCTACACCTCCGTCGAGCAAATATGATAATATTCACCCCGTCGTGCACCTCAGCGAATTCGTTGTTTTCCTTGCACAAAATGGCGTGTCGATCAGTGTCGATGGCGAAATGATATGTTTTGTCTTGAAAACAGTCTACAATAAAACAAACAATACTTAATCTTCCTTCTATGTATTTATTATTGCGTAAGCTTCCTTAAATAATCACCTTTCACACATTCAGAGGTACATTTAGTACTTTAAAACTTAGTTTTATACACTTACCGTCCTTTTTACCGGATACCGTCCTTTTTACCGGCAAAAAGTATTACCCAATAAATTCTTTCACTGAGTGTAAAACCTACTGGGAAAATTTGTCACCCAACTAGGTGAATAAAGCAAAAAATTATCCAAGGCCATTATTGTTCAAATAAACTGCCATTTATGGGATAAACTACGCCATTTATGGGATAAACAGCCAGTGCTGAAATGTTGAGCGTCTTCACTTCAAACATGTCGAACATCATCAACAAATTCACGCCCATTCAGAATCGAACTTTTACAATTCGCCCAAATACGCCTTGGTTTTCAGACGAGATACAACAAGCGAAATCTCTGCGACGAAAATTCGAATTGCAATGGCGACAATCCAAGCTCTCCTTTCACAGGGAGATGTACGCCCGACAACGGAACCGTGTCAACGAACTAATACATTTGACCAAGAAGACCTACTTTTCTCAAATTGTTAAAAACAATTTAAACAAACCAAATGTTCTTTCAACAGTACTCGACAAGCTACTGCACCGAAAAAAGGAAACCGTTCTCCCAGATCACTCCTCTGCTTCTGATCTGGCGGAGCGGTTCTCTACATTTTTCGCTGACAAAATCGAATGCATTCGAGCTGGACTGAAAGTCAGCCCCAACCCACAACCCATTGTGTTTAGGGCTTCGACAGACCATGTGTGTCTGGATTCCTTCCAGCATATAATACTTGTAAGTCTCAAGAATTTAATAACGAATGCCCCCCACCAAACATTGCAAATTAGATGTAATCCCAACCTGGCTGTTGAAATCTTGCCTATCAGATATTGCACCATGGATATTAGAAATTGTTAACTCATCTCTTACATCGGGTGTCTTCCCCACCAATATGAAGCACTTGTTACCCCATAACTTAAAAAACCCGGGCTCGACCCGGAAATATTGAAGAATTACCGCCCTGTCTCCAACCTTTCGTTTTTGTCTACGGTTGTGGAACGCGCGGTTGCTCTTCAACTGAATTCTCATCTTTCCCAGTATGAACTTTCAGAGGTTTTCCAGTCCGCCTATAAACCTAAGTGCAGCACAGAGACTGCCTTACTCAGAGTGCAGAACGACATTCTAATGTCGATGGATAAACATCTTGTCTCCTGCTTATTACTACTCGACCTGAGTGCTGCCTTCGACACCATCGACCACAATATGCTCATAGGCAGGTTAGAACACAGAATAAGAATTTTGGGTAGAGCTTTACAGTGGTTCTCTTCCTACCTAACAGGCCGTACCCAAAGTATACTCATTAACGAGTCAACCTCCACCGAGTTCAATATTCAGTATGGTGTTCCCCAAGGGTCCGTTCTGGGCCCTTTATTGTATGTGATTTATGTTCTTCCCCTGGGTGATATCATTCGCAGCCATGGCCTACAATTTCACTTTTATGCCGATGACACCCAGCTATACATCCATTTTAAACCGGATAATGAAGCGTTTGCATGTCATCGACTAGAGAAATGTGTGGCGGACATCAAAGACTGGATGACTAATAACTTTTTAAAGTTAAATGCCGACAAAACGGAGGTTATTTACATTGGCTTACCTCACCAATTAGGCAAAATTTCAAAACTTCCGTTATCAATAGAAGGAAATAGCATTATACCATCGGCTACCGTTCGTAACCTGGGATATTTCATCGATGAGTCGTTGGCAGCTGACAAACACGTCCAGCAGGTGTGTCGTGCTGCATTCTACCATCTTAGAAATATCAGCAGGGTGCGAATGTTGATAGACAAACACACAGCTGAACAATTAGTCCACGCTTTTGTCACTAGTCGTCTTGATTATTGCAACTCACTGCTATACCGATGCAAAAAGGCGTCACTGCTAGGTGTGTAACTCGAAATAGGAAGTCGTGCCACATAACACCTATCCTAGCATAACATAACATAACATAACATTTATTAGCATAAAACATCCTGTAGGACAGTATGCGATAATCTACAAGTAACATGAACAAAAGTAGTACTCAAAATATTACAATTTCATCCACCAATTTTCCATGATCAAAGTACTATATTTTTATTAATTTGATACGAAAAAGATCGTGGAGACGTGAACTATAATTTCCAATACACATCACTAAACATATCATAATCGTCTGGCGAAAAAATCCCGGATCACGCTGCAGATTTTATGGCATAAACTGGGGGTTCTATTTTCAAATATTAATTTGAATTTCTCAAATATACTCAGATCAATAAAACCGTCAATCTCACTGTTCATTAGAACAAATAGTTCTGATCGAAGCTCTGAATAATGTGTACATCCATAAGAAAATGGTATTCGTTTTCTATTTTCCCGGGGTTTGCTTCACAGTGAGTACATATCCTGTCGATAACAGGCTTCGGCGGTTGATAATGCCGCCCTTTTTCAATAGCTAACTTATGATTGCTGATACGAAGCTTAGTGAAAATTTCCCGGTCTTCCGCCGTGTTCGTTTCCACTAAGTACGTTTCCATTGAATAGTCATTTTTAAACAGCCTGTAAGTTCTCAGTTTATTATCTCCATTCTTTTTGCAGTTCTCAAACATTGACTTCTTGAACGTGTTTACATGCTGCAAGCGCAAATTGTACTTGAGCTTACCTATAACATTAGTGTTAGTGATAATTGGATGTTGAGGGACAGCGAGACCGTATCTTTCCAGTAATCTGAAAGGGGATTCCGGTTTGCCTTTACGATTTCTTTGTTCAGCTACCACATTCCACATCAGGTCATTTTGATTCTCAGATATTTTGATTGTGAAAGAAGCCATCCTACTTACCGCCTCGATATATAGCGGATATCGACCAAGTTCTGCGCGGACCGCATGGTTGGAGGAAAATTTCCCAACCCCCAAAACTTTTTTACAAAAGGAAGTGTGTAATTTTTCACAGGCTATGTTGTAACGCTTACCGTACGTTATTTCTGATCCCCAGACTTCACACCCATATAAGGCTATAGGTTGAATTAATTTATCAAACAGCTTTGACATTGTCTTTATTGGAACCCGTGAAGTTTCGTTAAATGCACGAAAAAGTGAGTATAAAGCTTTTTGGGCTTTAACAACCAAATCATTTTGGGCTTTAGAGAATGTACCATCTTTTGAGAATTTTATTCCTAGATATGTAAATTCGTCAGCCATATCAATACGCTTGTCTCCGATAAAAAATATTGGTTGCTTTTGTGCTTCATTAACTGACGCAGATCCAAATCTTAAACATTTTGTTTTTCCAACGTTTATTTGCAGCATATTAGTTTCAGTATAATTGTGGAGCTTGTTGAGGCACCGTTGAAGCCCTTTCTGGCTATCAGATATCATTACTAGATCATCTGCAAAAAGAAGATGATTTAATTTGTAACCACGAATCCACACGGGATCACACAAATTGTCGAAAATGTCTTTTATGTCTTCAATAAAAACTTTAAATAGAGAGGGAGATAAGATGCACCCTTGACGGACACCTACAGAAGAGAGGGAGGCTGGTCCCAACCCAATAGAAGTTTTAGTCAAATAAAAGCTAGATTCATACATAGATTTGATCACGTTGAATACTTCACCACTCACACCTATATGTTGAAGTTTCAACATGAGCAATTCCCTGTTCACCGAATCAAATGCTTTGCGAAAATCAACAAAAGCAGCATACAGTGGTTTTTTTGAAAATTTGTATTTGTCAATAACCGTTTTCAAAACAAAGGCACTATCTGTGGTCCCTTTTCCTTTGCAAAATCCAAACTGGTTTTCGCCAATAATATTGTTATCATCTATAAAATCAGATAATCTTTGGTTGATAATTTTGTTGAACAATTTTCCGATAGCGGAACTTACAGCAATGGCCCTATAATTGTTTGGATCTTTGCGATCACCCTTCTTATATATTAAGGAAAGAACAGACTTACTCCAATCTTCCGGATAACAACCAGAAGTTAAAACTTGGTTGAAAAGTTTTGATAAACTATCTGTCATGCATGGACCAACTGCTTTCAGCAAACTGTTACTAATATTGTCAAGACCCGATGCTTTCCCCACTTTTCAATTCGCGCAACTTTGAAAGTATTTCCGATGGTGTGATAGGAGTATTATTTAACTTTATTTTTATTTCCGGACAATAAAATGAATTATCATCATTAATAACGCCAGTATCTCCATTTTTAGAGTACAATTTGGAGAAAAATTCTACTGCGGTGTCGGGATTAAGTTGATTGTCACAATTCTTCTTTTGTCGCAGTTTGTTAATAAGGTCCCAGTATTGTTTTGGGTCGCTAGATTCCAAATCATCCAATTGTTTGTACAACGCACAAAAAAATTGTTTCTTTTTAAACTTTGTTTCCTTTTTGTATGCCTTCCGTATTGTAAAATACTTGATTCGTAAACCATCATTGGATGGATCATGCCGCATTTCATTTATAACTTTGTTTAAATCATTTTTCAAAGTTTTGCATCTATCATCAAACCACCGCCGTTTACGCATTGTGTTACCCTTACGGACCGGTAATCTCATGCACGCAGAATTGTTGATTGATTTCAAGATTGACATAAAATCTTGCACAGCTTCAGATGTACCCCTACAATCAATGCTGTAATCATTTCTTAGGAATTTGTTATGTTCAAGTTTAACCTTACTGTTATTAAGACGTTGTATAGCTTTCTCGTTGCTATCCGATGTCCATTTCAGTTTAGTTTGTTTTGAATATTTATATTTGTATTTTCCCTCCGTTGACAGGTTGCATTTAACATCATATTTGAAGTGAGTAACAAGCTGACAATGATCGGAAAATTCAGAGGGCAATTTTACGCAAAAATAATCGACATCACAGAAAAACATTTCCGATATAATAACGTAGTCAACAACACTGGCTCCATTATATTGATAGCTCGTGAAATGACCTAGTGTGTCTCCCACTTTTCTCCCATTAACTATCCGCAAACCCACATTTCTACACATTGCCAAAAGTTGATTACCGAATACATTAACATGTCGATCCATGTTTGCTCTTAGTTTCTCAGTGTCCAAAATGTAATGATCGGGAAGGGGGAGGTATTTGTCATTATCGCCTGCAACGTGATCCGGTTTCTCTCCAATTCTGGCATTAAAATCACCAGCAAGTACAACCATATCATGAACTTGATATTCAAGTAAATGCGTTTGAATATTTTCAAAGAGTTTCATTTTCATTTCTCTTCTTGTATTCCAGTAACTTGAATTGCTTGGGGGAACGTATGCAGATATAAAAACAATCTTGTTGTCCAAACCAAACATCTTTCCTTTAAATTCAACACACAATGCAATTTCATCTATCATTTTTGTGTTTTCAAAAAATGGTTTGAAACATGTTTTATAATAAAAGACAATACCTCCTCTGTCTCCATTTTGCCTAGGAAGTTCGACTTCTCATACCCAGGTAAATGAACGTCGCTCTCCTGGTTTTGCCAGGTTTCAACTAATGTAATGAAATCATATTTAGTAATACACCTTAAAAAATCTGGATCTTGGAGTTTGACTCCCTGGACATTCCAAGCTGTGAAAGTCGCCTTTTTCGGGGTAATAGTTCTCTGATTATTCAATTCAATCATTATTCAAGCTAGGTACTATTGAAGTCGGAGCATAATGCGATGTTGGGACTAACATTCATATGAAATTAATAATCGTTATGAAACAAACGATGTAATAGTGATCGATATGGCTACGCTTATGGGTATTTATGGCAAAGACAAGAATACTTGAATTCCAGTACTTGTATAGAATACGCACTCAAACCGGAATAAGACGTTCGATAAATGATTTGTATACATTTAGATTGGATAAAACTGCACTTCATACGTCGTTTTGTAAATACGGCGTATAAGTTCAATGTCATCAAATCAAAATGTAACTGCTTTTAACTGGAATGCGTTAGCATATAGAATATTGTTACAGAGCCAAATAAAGTGCAATCAACATATTGGTTATGAATGTTCTGCTGCTCAAATATAAGACATTCTGTATACAGTATATACCTATATATACGGTATATCAGAATGAAGTGTGAACAAATATCTATCACAGAATATCATTCCCGTGACACTACAGGTACTACATTTGATAAAACTGCACGTAATTCAGAGATATCCCTCTGCATTGAAAACATCATTTTGTGTACATCAACTGCCATCTCCCTTCCTGGTAGCTGACCTCCACTGGCTTCCTGTCCAACAAAGAATTCAATATAAAATAATCTTCTGACATATAAATGTATTAATGACCTGGCACCATCATATCTCTCAGATCTGGTCACATACTACACACCTGCCAGAGACCTCCGTTCTTCGGACTCGCACACCTTGGTCCAACCTGTTTCAAAATTATCATCCGCGGGTGACCGGGCCTTTTTGATTGCCGCCCCTAATCTCTGGAACCTTTTACCGAGTCACCTGAGACTACCACGGGAAACTGAGTCATTCAAAGCTGGTTTGAAAAGGCAGCTCTACAAACAAGCTTTCTGCACCAATATGTAGATAAGAAATCATTTCCCATTTTTTTGTATGTAAAGCCAAAGAGCACATTTTGTGGATTTTACGCTAAAAATTATTATTATTATTATTATCAGACAGACCATTCCAGTCAATAACAGATCTGACAAAAATGATTGTTTATATTGGTCAGAGTTACTTGTTGGTACTTTGAAGCATCTGCTGTTGTTATGCTCAAATTTCCTGATTGGGTTGTCACTTTTATAATCACTAAATTGCTTTGCTCTGGTGTTGCGTTTGGGCCTTTCTGTTGTGAGTACAGTGTCCTGCGGGGTAGCTGGAACCATCCCACCGGCCACTTTATACAAAAAGGCAAGTCTACAGCGACGACGTCTTTCTTTTAAAGTCGGAAGTTCTGGTTATTCCATTCGTTTTGAGACGGTGCTACTAAATAACGAAAACAAGTAAAAAATGGCAAAATATAGGCTAATAACAGTTTAAAATGGGTAGAGGGGGTGTGTACGGGTATGTTTTACTCGTGCGTGAAATTTGATCCACTTTTGATGAGTATTTTGGTCATTAAGAGGATTTAAAATGTGTTGCGTGGCGCAGAACTTGTGTTCGTTAATTAGTCGTAGTTGACCCCCCCCCCCCCCCCCCCCCCCCCCCCCCCCCCCCCCCCACTGAATAACTAAAACAAGAAACGACAGTGGATAATTAATTAGCTGTCAATATTGAATTAGCGCTTGCATAAATGGTTTTAAATTTTGTCTCTTTTATATTTTATATATTTATTAGGCTTTTCCCTCTGGAAAAGACTATTGTTTTTTCTACGGATTATTATTTTTTTTTCTCCACACATTTTTGTCCGTACGATTCAGAAGCCATTTTCGCTGACACTTTTCATTTCATTTCATTCTTTTCAGTCACAGTAAATTAAAATTACTCAATAAAATTAAACTGCGTGGAGTCGGTGAGGATTACTTCGCTACTCATTGAGAACTTTAGGATTGAGTCTGTGAGGATTGCCTCGCAACTCTGCGTGTGGGGAGTGGGCTACGAAGAAACCCACCCTCACCCAATCCAAAGCAACAATCACACAACAGTCACAATATACAGTAGCAGATACCTATTTTTCTCTCTACCTATAACTTTTCTTATTGAACATTCTCAAATTTTCTTGCAACACCCTTATCAAGAAAACGCATGGAAATGGTAGACGAAGCGTAGGAGGAATTGGTAGAACCTACCTCTCTAACATACACAGGAAACCACCAAACACCAGGCAAGGATTGAAACAAGCTTGCCTAGCTGGGACGAGTGTACATTTTATATATATATACAAAAAGATTGAATACAAAAATACACTTGAATACAAAAAGCAAAGTGAAGCGCGGAACATATCTTTACTTGTTGCCACCCAAGGAAGATATGATACGGTTATTTTGCGCGTAATAGACTCGGATACGGGGAACAACATGAAACGGGGAACATACCTTTGCCACCCAAGGGAGATATGATACGGGGATTTAACAAGCAATACACTTGAATATGGAGAACAACGCGTTTGAACAATTCGGGTCAAGGAATGGTTGAATGTGTGAATACTGCATGTGAACTCGCTTCTGCCTCTGTTACTAGGGCGAGGTTGAGATAAATGATTGAATGCTCCTAATTCTAAGACTGAAAACAAAATTTACGCATAAAAACGCGGAGTATATCTCCACTTGTTGCCACCTAAGGAAGATCTGATACGGTATTGTTTGTCCATAATTTACAATTAAAATCAGTGAACAACGTGTTATGCGGAACATACCTTTACTTGTTGCCACCCAAGGAGGATATGTACAGGCGATTTTATAGACGGGTTCGTGATTCGGAGCTAGGCGGCCACTTGCCAAATAATAAATCGATCTGTAAGACGTACGCGTATCTCGATCAATTTTATAATTCCCATTCAGCAATTAGTATTTGTGTGACGCTAAATTTTACGTTCCCATGACGCGATACACATTGGTACGGCACTTAACGTAACGGAATAAGAATTAGTCAAAAATGAAAGCCGCTTAGAAGGAAGTAAACTTCCGAGCATGACGGCAATTTGACGAAGTTATATATATATATATATTCCCTCCAATCACCCCGTCATCCGTTTCCCCTGAAGCAGACCAGATAGCCTAAGCTCAGCATCCACTCTCCCTTATTGGCTGATGGATGACTCCCAGCTTTCAAAAACACATATTGGTGGATTTTTTCCTTTTTGTAACCGTTATGCCGGGGCTGCTCCCAAACCAGTGACTGTTTGGGTTTCTTTTTTCTAAAATGACCACCAAACTGCGGTAGAGCAAACACGGAGCAGAACTATTGTAGTTTTACAAAATTCCTAGCCATCTTCCAGTTCGAGGTTCTCGGGGATCTCAACCCACTACCCTACTGCCAGTCGTACACTCAAACTCAATAAGATTATTGGCTCTCGCTTCCGACTAGTGGTGACTGTCATGAGATCAAAAGTCCGATATGGAATTTTTATGCAGTTGTTGCCTGGAGATTCGTGATTATAAAAGGACATAGCAGCCACTACACTGTTAAAACATTTGGTTCCCCTGAGAACCAAAATTGGTCCCCAGCAATGTCTCCTATGCGGAACCAAACAAGAACCAAATTTGGTTCCAGTTAGGTTCCTCATAGAACCAGTTCGGTTCTTCAGTTTGGTTCTTCAATTTGGTCCTCCATCGAACCAGTTCGGTTCTTCAGTTGGTTCTTTATAGAACCAGGTTGGTTCTTCAACTTGGTTCTTCAGATGGTTCTTTAAGGAACCAGCTTGGTTCTTCAGTTTGGTTCTTGGTTGGTTCTTGTTTGGTTCCCCATAAGAGACAAATCCCCAGAACCAAATTTGGTTCTCTGTGGAACCACGCAGGTTCTTAAATTTGGTTCTTGGTTGGTTCTTGATTGGTTCCCCATAGGAGACAAATCCGCAGAACCAAATTTGGTTCTCTGTGGAACCAGGCAGGTTCTTAAATTTGGTTCTTGGTTGGTTCTTGTTTGGTTCCCCATAGGAGACAAATCCCCAAAACCAAATTTGGTTCTCTATGGAACCAAGCAGATTCATCAATTTCGTAGTCCATCCACCGCATAATGGTATTTAAGTCGTGATAAATTGACACAAAATATTCATTTTCTGTAATTTTTGGAAAAAGCCAATGTATTTTCATTCTCTTGTTAATGTTAGTTGTTTCATTGTGCAAAGGATTAACTGTCCGTACTTTAACCCTTTACCTAATGTAACGGCCAAAACCCGCCAGCGCTCTACACGAAAATCGCCATTTAATTTTTTTAATACTTTCATTTTTGCTTTCAAAGCATAGGTTATGACCCCTCATTGGAATAAGCGCTCCAATGATGGGTCATAACCTATGTTTTGGAAGTAAAAAATGCAAATTTTTTTAGTGAGAATTTTTTTTACGAGTGTCGTCTACCACTAGCGTTAGGTAAAGGGCTAACATTTTTCTTGATAATTTAATCGAATCAACAAATAGAGACAGTGTCAGCCATGTCTTGGTTTGATTACATTTTCAAGAAAAATATTAAACACAAGGACATTAAATGATTTCATTAATATAACATTTGCCATTCTGTTCACAAACAACACATGTACATAGGTGGCGCAGAAACCGGGGTTGGTAAGGGGCGGGGGAGCTATTTACCCCCCCCCCCCCCCAAATATGTTCCAAAGATTAGAAAAATTGCCCCTTAAATATATCGGCCAATGCCTATCAACAGACTACAAAAATGTGTGCAATGTCGTCACCACCTCACTGGCACACAGCATCATGCAGTGTGCCGGAGAGGCGGTGACCCATTTCACTCATTTTTTGCCAACCCCTAATCTATTTTTTACGGTACCGTATACTGATTTACCAGAGTTATGTCCCTTTATTTACCCCCCCCCCCCCCCCAATATTTTCAAAGATTTGCAAAATGGCCCTAAAAATATATTGGTCGATGCCTATCTATACAGACTACAAAAATGAGTGCAATGTTGTCGCCACCTCACTGGATCATGTAGTGTGCCGGTGATGACATTGCACTCATTTGTTGTCAATCCCCAATCTTTTTTTTTACGGTATACTGATTTACCAGAGTTACATGTATGACCCCTTGCAAGTTACTTCTAGTCATCTACACATATCATTCTCCTGTAGGAATGGTTGCAAAATGAATACGAGAATATGCAATTAAATCTAAAGACAATTAGTGTTATTCTATTTGCTCAGCTAGTCAGCTTTAAAAATAATTTTGGTCACAATTACTAATTTCGTAAGTAGAAAACAATGTTGAGGGGTCAGAAACACCACCAGGGACCCCGTTTAAGCTTCAGTTTCATGACAATTTTCCCTGTGGAGGCTCCCTGGACCGCACCAATGAGAGGGGGATACCCCCTCTCGTGCTCTCCCGGGCAACGTATTGCGCGTTGCAACCATTGCTAATCGATGATCTCTTTTAAGCCCCCCTCCTCCGAATAATATTTTCTTCTGACGCCCCTGATGCACATGCCGATGAGCTATTCTGCGACCCTCGTTACCCAATATGTTAGATGCGTGTGACACTGCCACTTATCACCTCCCCCCCCCCCCCTCAACCGTAAGTTTTTCATTTTTTCTTCCAAACCAATGCTTATGACACCTCATTGGAACTACCCCATTCCAATAAGGTATCATAAGCTGTGATTTGGAAAAGAAAAAGGAATGAAAGGCGACCCATAGGTCCATTGGCTGAAGCTTTGCTTGCAGTAGTATGTCTCGCACGTTTGGGGCCTTAGTTGGATGACCTCGGTGGATGACCTCGGAAGTGACGTCATGTCACGTGACGTAGTGGCGCCATGTATGGTTGTCATGGAAACCCGCGTGAGCGGCCATCTTGTGACGTCATCTCCATAGTGATACGTGGTGTGAGTGCGCATGCGCAGCGCGTGTTGTTAGGGTGATACGTGTTTCCGTCGTCCATTTTGTATACTGGAGGCCGCCATCTTGGTTTCTATGGTAGCACGTGATTGCTATGTTACCTAAGGCCTACAATAGGACAGGGGTATGTTCGGAGGGTATGTTCGATTGAATCGGAGTATTTTCTGGAACGACTTCCCTGGATAATTACCACAAACAACCCGACAACTTGTATTATTTCGAATTCTTCCAGAATTCTCTGCTTCTATCTATATATGCAATGGTTATCGTTTATCTGGTCATGTTCCTTTATTCTAGAGTATACCTCAGTAGCGTAGAAGAGCCTATCGACTGGAACAGTTTACCTTATTTTTGCTGTATTTAGCAATTTCTGGTCTATTCTTGTTAGTTCTGACCCTATTCCAAGTACTCTTGTTGTTTCATATATCTAGATCATTTATAATCAATCAGATTGCTTGATTTCCCATAATCTCTAGGCCGAGTTATCTCCCTTGTGTATAATAAAAGACTATATCCAATGGCCATATCGCATGGAATCCCATTTTTGCAAAACACCTGTGGCTATGGAATCCCTTTTTTGTCGTATGAGGCCATGAGGGCTATGTAAAAACCCTCAATGAGTCCTCATTTACTATCCCTCATAGCCTCATTGAATTTTGAGGTTATGAGGACCATTAAAAATTCCTCTATGAGGCATAATTTACTACGACTCTTAGCCTCATCTCGGTATTTGAGGATACCCATGGCCTGGTATTGTATTATTCGAGGATACATATCGAGGATACCTTTTATAGGATACTTATCTGAGGATACTATATAGGCTGTACATATCCCTATAGGTCTCTTGCTGGCCCTTAGTACTATTAATCCACCTAATGCTTTATGTTATCCTATGACTGGTATAGGTAGTATGCAATGCTAGGCATATGAGTATTGTGGGTAGGGTACTGCCTGGTAGTTTAGAACGGTACTATAGTATGGCGGTATATACACCTATAGGCCCCCTGTTAGTGCTTGGTACTATTAACCAACTGATTGCTTTGTTTTATTATATGACTGATATTTGTAGTACGTTATGGTAGACCTAGTGATTTTGTGGGGGTGGGGGTAATGCTTGGTAGTTTAGAACGGTAGAATAACATAGGCTGTACATATCCCTGTAGGTCTCTTGCTGGCCCTTGGTACTACTGATCCACCAGATGCTTCATATTATTGAGCGGTATTCTGGGGTGGGGTCAATGCCTGGTAATACAGAACGGCAGCAGAGTATGGTTGGTATATTCCCCTCATTGAGGGATTTTTATTACGACTCTTATCCTCATTTCAGAAAAAAGGGGTGCCGAAGGCCATATGTTTTTCAAAAAAGGGGTGCCAAAATTGGGGTGCCTTCTGGAGAATCCCTTTTTTCTGAAATGAGGATAAGAGTCGTAGTAAATTAGACCTCATTGAGGGATTTTTAATACGACTCTTATCCTCATTTCAGAAAAAAAGGATTCTCCAGAAGGCACCCCAATTTGGGCACCCCTTTTTTGAAAAACATATGGCCTTCGGCACCCCTTTTTTCTGAAATGAGGATAAGAGTCGTATTAAAAATCCCTCATTGCGGGATTTTTAATACGACTCTTATCCTCATTTCAGAAAAAAAGGTGTGCCGAAGGTCATATGCTTTTCCAAAAAGGGGTGCCGAAATTGGGGTGCCGGAGATATTGCAATTGATATAGGTTTTTATTATACAGAAGGGAGATAACTCTGTACGATTAAGTACAGGTTATGGGAAATCAAGCAATCTAATTGGTTAATTATAATTTATATAAATGATCTAGACAAATGAAACAACAAGAGTACTCGGAATAAGGTAGGAACTACTGGTATTACGTACCACCTTACCAGTAACAGGATAATACAAAGCATTTGGTAGGTTAATACTATGAACGGTTAGGATGGAACCTATAGGGGAATATACCAACCATACTCTGCTGCCGTTCTGTATTACCAGGCATTGACCCCACCCCAGAATACCGCTCAATAATATGAAGCATCTGGTGGATCAGTAGTACCAAGGGCCAGCAAGAGACCTACAGGGATATGTACAGCCTATGCTATTCTACCGTTCTAAACTACCAAGCATTACCCCCACCCCTACAAAATCACTAGGTCTACCATAACGTACTACATATAGCAGTCATATAATAAAACAAAGCAATCAGTTGGTTAATAGTACCAAGCACTAACAGGGGGCCTATAGGTGTATATACCACCATACTATAGTACCGTTCTAAACTACCAGGCAGTACCCTACCCACAATACCCCAATGCCTAGCATTGCAAACTACCTATACCAGTCATAGGATAACATAAAGCATTAGGTGGATTAATAGTACTAAGGGCCAGCAAGAGACCTATAGGGATATGTACAGCCTATATAGTATCTTCAGATAAGTATCCTATAAAAGGTATCCTCGATATGTATCCTCGAATAATACAATACCAGGCCATGGATATCCTCAAATACCGAGATGAGGCTAAGAGTCGTAGTAAATTATGCCTCATTGAGGGATTTTTAATGGTCCTCATAACCTCAAAATTCAATGAGGCTATGAGGGATAGTAAATGAGGACTCATTGAGGGCTTTTACATAGCCCTCATGGCCTCATGCGACAAAAAGGGATTCCACAGTCACAGGCGTTTTCCAAAATGGGATTCCATAGGATATACCTGTTAAATACTGAAATGAGGCTAAGAGTCGTAGTAAATTATACCTCATTGAGGGATTTTTCAAGGTCCTCATAACCTCAAAATTCAATGAGGGTATGAGGGATAATAAATGAGGACTCATTGAGGGCTTTTACATAGCCCTCATGGCCTCATACGACAAAAAAAGGATTCCATAGCCACAGGTGTTTTGCAAAAAATGGGATTCCATGGGATATGGCCATTGGATAGAGTCTTTTATTATACACAAGGGAGATAACTCGGCATAGAGATTATGGGAAATCAAGCAATCTGATTGATTATAAATGATCTGGATATATGAAACAACAAGAGTACTTGGAATAGGGTCAGAACTAACAAGAATAGACCAGAAATTGCTAAATATAGCAATAATAAGGTAAACTGTTCTAGTTGATAGGCTCTTCTACGCTACTGGGGTATACTCTAGAATAAAGGAACATGGCCAGATAAACGATAACTATTGCATATATAGATAGAAGCAGAGAATTCTGGAAGAATTCGAAATAATACAAGTTGTCGGGTTGTTTGTGGTAATTATCCAGAGAAGTCGTTCCAGAAAATACTCCGAATCAATCGAACATACCCTCCGAACATACCCCTGTCCTATTGTAGGCCTTAGGTAACATAGCAATCACGTGCTACCATAGAAACCAAGATGGCGGCCTCCAGTATACAAAATGGACGACGGAAACAGGTATCACTCGAACAACACGCGCTGCGCATGCGCACTCACACCACGTATCACTATGGAGATGACGTCACAAGATGGCTGCTCTCGCGGGTTTCCATGACAACCAAACATGGCGCCACTACGTCACGTGACATGACGTCACTTCCGAGGTCATCCACCGAGGTCATCCAACTAAGGCCCCAAACGTGCGAGACATACTACTGCTTGCATTTTTTATGCTTTGATCGATATTAAAAGTGCTTGGTGGAATCTCAACTCCACTCGTGATATAAATACACTCTCCGTGTACCAGGCCCGACGCAAATAGGGTGGGGAGCGGCAAACCACCCTCACGCCACATGGTTACCTTTGTCGGAAACTTGGCCTCTTTTTACTGGAATTTATGTGCAAAATGTAGGTTTTATAGTCATTTTCCGTATTTTTAGAAATGTTGTCGGAAAATTTCAAAACTTCCCACCCACATAGAAAAAGTCTGGCTTCGGGCCTGCCATATACTATAGTGCATCGAAGGTGGATTACTACATCTGTACATAATATAATGACATTTGCCTGGACAATCTATTTTTTTTGATGTGCACACAAGTAACAAAGCGGGTCTGGCAATAAAGAGCTTACAGCGTAACCCGTTAGCAGGTTATGCAACACAACATGGTGGCAACCTACAGGTAAAGGAAAATGTATTGTGATGCTTTTCTGGGTTCTCTGTTTCACAATGCCACTCATGCTTTGTCTTCACAGCATTTTCGCAAAAAAATATACCAACAACTAACGCATGATCTCGCCAAAGCGAGATCGCGCGTTAGTTGTTGGTATTTATTTTAACAAAAATTCTATTGTGAAGTCAACGATAATGTCACTCGATTCATACATGTATTATATGGGTGTATGTACATGTAATGTACCTGGCAAAGTTAGGGCCATTTTCCAGGTGGGCTATACCTGTTAGGCAAAAAAAAATAAATGATTGGTTTCTCAGACATTTTTTTTTATAGATTCAATGAGGGAGGGGGGACTTTATTTTTATTTTTTATTTCTGATAACCAAGGATGTCATTATGTAATTCCAGTCTGAGGCATCCCAAGTGCCAGGTTTGACATGCAAGAGCACTATTTTGTGTTCTTAAATCAGTTTATTATCATAATTTTAAAAATAAAACTGTCCTCTAAAAACAAACTGAAGGTACTACAGTTCAAAGGCTTAATTTCTTTTGATGCTCTTCATATTATCTTTAAAGAAAAGTTATTTAATCTACTAGTATGGGGATTTTCCTTGTTACAATTTATGGGAGAGTGCTATAGGCACTTTCCCATGAATTGTAACAAGGCAAATTCTATGGGGAATTGCCTCATTACAATTTATGAGAGATTGCTGTGGGCACCTTCCCATAAATTGCAATGAGGCAAAACCCCATAGAGGCAAACATATTGCAGACACAAATAAATAAATATTCATCAATCAAAAAACGTAAACTGTTTTGAGTCTCCTGAGTTTGTACTTATTAGAAGACAGCGAAAGGCATAAAAATGCCCAATGAGGGGGTTCAAATTCAATGAGGGAGTATCTGAGAAACAAACCACTTTTTGTGGCCTTAGCTTAACTTATTCACAATACACTCCCGAAAATTGCTAAGCATAAAATAAACACATTTTATTCTTGAACCTAATGTTGCTTTTAATAAGACAATGAAAGTTCTGTTTTTCAAATTTTATAATTTTTTGCTAGGCCTATTATTCGTTCATCATGAAGACGCCTTGACGCCACTCGACGATCATGGACAAGAATTTCAGGTTCAATCTGAGGTACACCTTTCAGCATGGTAGGAGCGTTAATATATACATCCTTGTTACAAAATAAATCTTGAACCATTATGCCTGTCTGTCATGAATCATGATTTGATAAAACTTTTGAAAAATATTGCTCACTATTTCTGTATAACTCGAAGCGTTCAATTATTTACCGATCACTTGTGGAACTACATGTACCACAACTGTCACAAACATATGACACCAATCCACACGGTGTGACACCAGTCATAGTCTTAAATGTATTGCAGTGCTTTCATGTCGAAAATGTGGTGGGTTGTGCATTAACTTTCTAATGTTTATGTATGGGAATTTCTGTTGCATTCAAAACTACCGGAGAATCTCCAAATTTTTGTTTATTAAAAGTCCCTTGTCATGTTCACCTCCACATTTTCTTTGCTTGGCCAAATATGATATCCAGCTTTTTGGTCTGAAAATACGGTAAATTTATCCAGGTCACTATACGTTTACATACTGTTGATTTGCTTATATGGAACTATACACTGAGAAATGTGTCTTCCACGCCTGAGCGTAATTTCCTGAGAACTAAAAAAAAGTTGATCATTTGGTGGGAACAAAGAACAACGGCAACTGCGTTCAGCAAAAGAACAGAAATGTTCACAGTTATTGAATCCTGTGAAGTAAGAGATGGCCCTGCCATCATTCTCATAGCGATCAATGGAACATGCACTATTTCTGTCAGTAAGTAAGTAGTTCACACTGTACTGATGCCGAAACTGAATTTTCCATGTGGTCACATGTATGTATCAATTCCTTTTGGCACAACCACTTCCACCTCATTTCCCAACATTGACATCCGCATATGCTAATAAACAAGTACTCGTCTGCCTGTCATCTTCAAATTTCAACTTCTTTGAGACTCGCTGCTGTCTACAAACAGCTGAAGGAGACAATGGCCTTTTGAAAAGAAATTTTGTTTGGAATGGCTGTTGAATTAAATCGTTTTCTGGTTCCTAAAAAGACAAATAAATACAAAACATCAAGAGCGGATTACCACTGACTGCCCCTCCCTCTCCCCACAATGCAATATCACTAATAATTTCCAACCTCCTCACCTTCCCTCAGGCTGCTCGAGAATATTTGTCAGAGCCTCAGAATTTGAACACAAATTCGGGGTGGGGGTAGTGGGCTGATCTCTTAACAATGGGAGGATGCCCCATTCCCATACCACCCCCCCCCCCCTGTCCCAGCCCCAGGACGTCTGGATATTCCTGCAGGATTCCATCTCACCCCTCTGGAAAACTGGAAAACTTGGATCCCCCCCCCCCAGACATTGGGATCCTCCCCTCCCTAAGTTGGTTCCTGGCTCCGCCACTGGTACCCAGAACAAATAGCCGTGTGGGTTAAAATTGTTTTGTCCACCTTTCCCAAATGCACAATGACTTAACCCTTTATTTACCCAACGTAACGACCAAAATCCTAACGAGACCACTGGTACCTTGAATGCGTTTGATGTGATAGTATTTCGTTTGATTGCAGAGCTTAACCAAGGAATTTTTCCAAAATTGTTGCGAGAGTGAAAAATAGGTCTCGCTATATCAAAGTTGTGCAACCTCTGCGTAACGCTTAACCTGAGAGATCGCACCTGCAATTTTGGCAGGCCTGTTTTAATTTTTTGTCTCAAAAACAAAGCTTATGACCCCTCACTGGAACGAGCTGAGCTCGTTCCAATGAGGGGTCATACGCTATGTTTTTGAGAAAATTTTTGGTTATTCAAGAATTTTCTTTGCAAGTGTCATCAGCTATTCGCGTTGGGTAAATCGTAAAGGGTTAAAAGGAATTCAAAAATCAAAATATAGATAGACACTTGGGGGGGGGGGGGGGGGGGGCAAATCCCCCAAAACAGGCGGTGAATCACTTTCCTCGTTTCAGGTCGTTTATGTAATTCGGCACATCGCAGATAAGACTTAGTTGACAACTTCACCTTTCATAAAAATACGATCTGCATTCAAAAACAACGATGTTTGGCTGTAATTTGTGGGGCTGAACAGCCGACCATTTGTTGTTATCTTGGCATATTCTTGTTCTATTTATAATCGTCAGCTAGATGGGGTACGGTACCCGTCCTTTGGGCAGGAAGTGAAAAATATTTTTTTTAATTATATATCCTGGTATTTATCTCGGGTAAATTTACCCCCCCCCCCCCCCCCCCACCCCCATGTCCGTCCCAGTGACCCAAGGATCACGCATGCCGAATTTCATCCAAATCCATGCAGAGGGAAGTGAAAAAAAGTTTTTTTAAATATATATCCTAATATTTATCCCGGATAAAGCCGCCCCCCCCCCCCCCCCCTATGTCCGTCCCAGTGATCCAAGGATCACGCATGCCGAATTTCATCCAAATCCATGCAGCGGTAAAAAAATAATTTTAATATATATCCTGATATTTATCCCCGGTAAATTTAAACCCCCCTATGTCCGTCCCAGTGACCCAAGGATCACTCATGCCGAATTTCATCCGAATCCATGCAGCGGTTTTTGCGTGATGAGAGGACATACAGGCAGACAGACAAACAAACCGATTCTATTGCTTTCAATTTCAAAGTATAGACTATAGATTATTGTTTGCAGAATGTAGGTCACTAATGAACGTTCTGCAATGATGCAGCACTGCTACACTTACAGTGTTGGGCACGGCATCTATCACTCGCCTACGAAGCAAAATAAGTTCAAAATAACACCTTCAAAACATATTGTCAAATAAGAAATTACTTTTTTATTAATATTTGACCACCTGGATCAATAATTGCTATTCATAGTTTACTGGTGATTGACTGTGTGACCGAATAATTCCAGCTGCGCTGAAACCTGTGTGTTCTGCAAATCGACCTTCACTAGTTTCAGTTTCAATAACAACTTTCCAACAATGTAATTAGTATTATTACCACTTTGCAGGGCGTTTCCTACTGCATTAATGTCTATTTTACGGGCAATCATATCCTCTATTGCTCGGTAGTCACGTGATAGGAGGGCCGCTAATGGAAAACAAAATTCATTATCGGCCCTCTTGTCACGTGACGTCTTTTAGAATTGAAAATTTAGAAATGAGGCGAGAACTCGCAAGGAAAAGTTGATGCTTTCGCCATGTTGCGGTCTTGTTGATCGACAGCAACAGAAACAAATGACACGTGGCCATGTTGTCAGTTGTAGCCATTACTATTATGGTGTTCCTAAGTGACTGACATCATCAAAACATTTTCAAAACGTTCTTTGAGTTACGTGGTCCCAAATAAAATGTTTCTGTTTTATTAAATTTTGTGTCTTTTGATTGCTGGGATATCATTTTGGAAATGTGTAAAATTACAAATTACGTAGTGGTAATAATAGTAATAACATGATTGTTGTCGGGCATAATGGTTCGTGAGCGGCCCTGCATCGATGTTGAACAGCCCTTGGGCTTATTAACGGCCCTCGACTTCGTCTCGGGCCTTTAATAAACCCTCGGGCTGTTCAACATCGATGCAGGGCCGCTCACGAACCATAATGCCCTCCAAAATCATGTTATTGTTTAATTACAATAACTTACCGTTAAATATCTCTGTCAAACCTCACAAACTGCACGAGTCCAGCCACTCACAACCCGATGCAATGACCAGTCTTAACTGCAACATCCAACGCACACATTTTAACGCTTCACTTCAACATCAGAACAGACGACGTAAAATACCCGTATCACGCATGCGCCATAAATCAAGGAAAAAAAATTGGTTCCCAGGAATCCTCAGAACCAACGGGTTCTTTGAAGAACCACCAGGGTCTCTTTAGAACCAACGGGTTCTGCGAAGAACCAAAATTTACAGTTTTTTTTAAGAGTGTAGGTTCGCCCTCAAGCTTCGGGTGCGGTCATCTAACAGCGGTACGAGATGGGGAGGGCCATGGTAGCCCATCCCGTATAAACCCAGCTCCGGAATTATTAACCGAGGAGTGTGGAAACGGAAAAAAATGAAAATAAAAAATTCAATTTTAAACCAGCTATGTTAAACTTGTGTTGACTTGTCGGTCAAAGGCCCGGGTAAATTGGTGATGGGAATTGTCATGCAAGTAGTAATAAATATACAAAATTTAAGAGACAAAATTTCAAACCAGCCATTTATGCAATATTGACAGCTAATTAGTTATCCACTGTCGTTTCTTGTTTTCGTTATTTAGTAGGGCAGATCAACTGCGACTAATTAACGAACACAAGTTCTGCGCCACGCAACGCATTTTAAATCCTCTTAATGACCAAAATACTCATCAAAAGTGGACAGAATTTCACACATGGGTAAAACATACCGTACACATACCCTCTACCCATTTAAAACTGTTATTAGCCTATATTTTGCCATTTTTTACTTGTGTTCGTTTATGTTCGTTTGTTTTCGTTATTTAGTAGCACCCGTTTTGAGATGCTGCCTTCTTCTCTCCTGGTGTAGTCGCCATTGCTGAATCGCACCGCTTTTTATTAAAAGATGGAGAAAAACGTTAAAACTGACGTTGTTTTGGATAAAGGTTGAAATTTGAATATGTTAAAACCATTTTGAAATCTGCAAATAGTTTTCAACAGGTGTTCCAAATTTTTAGGACTTACGTAGATGAAGGCTAATTACGCAGATGAAGGCTAAGTACATTCAAAATCGGGCTTGAAGGAGAAAAAGAAAAAGAAATAAAAACAGGCTTACGATCGCTATTTATAAGTCATTTCAACTTCGTGCAATAAATGCCCAACTCAATAAATATTTCAGTAGAATTCCAATCGTGGAAGAGAGTAACTTATGGCAAATGATTTGTACGACCATGACCTGTTGAAAGCATCCAGATGGTCAGGCAACTCTACCTATATGATGTGTAAATGTCAGCACTGTCATAAAAAAATCCCTGCCATGTAAGTATTTTATCAAGGGAAAGTATATTTGTAGCGTGTAAGTCTTTGATCAAAGTAATTAGGTATGTTCCAAATAGTTGGGCGATATGACCGAGCCGACGGGCACCGATGTCCCCCCCCCCCCCCCCCAAAAAAAAAAAAGAAAGAAAGAAAGGAAATGTTTGTTAGTTACGGCCGTGTCTATAGCGTGGGTATGCCACTCAAGAATGCTGCAAACAAATTTTGTCTCAAATCGACTGACCAGTTCAAAAACAGAAATTTTAGGTGGGACCATAAAATTCGCCACACCCGGGATGAGCCCAAGTATTGCCGAGAAACTTTCTTTGAACACAATTGAATCTAAACCATCAATTGGGGATGCATAACAAATATCAAATCATTGAGGCTAGAAATTCGGGACAAGAAGATTGTTTCCAGTTTTACCATTACTAACGATATAAAACGGGTATTCCTTGAAGCAACCGGCTCCTGTGATTACGCGGGGGCGGGAATTTTTGGTGCCATGTGGAATTTTTGTTCGGTGCCAGATTATTATTATTTTTTTTTTGTGCCAAATGAAAGTTTTTAGTGCCAAATGGACTCTGATTGTAAATGAGAACAAATTAATCATGTGTCGTCATTTGAGTGTACCACGGCGCCCTCTGCGATGATTGTAAATGAGAACAAATTAATCACGTGTCGTCATTTGAGTGTAACACGGCGCCCTCTGCAATGCTAAAGCATCGCAGAGGGTACCTTGTTGCACTCAAAGTGCGATATTTTAATTCAGTATTATCTGGATCTTTTAAGTATTTTACTTGCAAGAAAACATAATTGATAAAAATATAGAAAATAAAAAACTCAAATAAATAAATAAATAAATAAATAAATAAATAAATAAATAAATAAAGGGCTATTATTAACAAAATAATTTCATGATTATTTATTTTCTCATTGTTCATTCAAATAAACTAGTAGCCAATAGTTATCTACAGAAACCTTATGAAAAAAGATCAAGCAAAAAAGAAATATTTTGAAAAGAATCAGATTAAATCGATAAATTCAGTTGGCCCATAGCAAAGAGTCGTGATTTTACTGTTACTTTTAGACAGCTTGACGGGCGGAAATTCTGTCTCGCTTGTTTGTCGCCAGACAGAAGATTTTTATCGAAAACGATGCCAAGAGCACAAAGTCGTGGAAACCTACCCAAAGTATATTTTTGGTGCCAAATTTGGCTGCCAGATGCTGTATTTTTGATGTCAAACGAATGTTTTAGTGCAACTGGCTCTCAACAGCGTGAACACTGACTAGTTAAAAAACTGAATTTTGGGTATCGCCATCAATTTTGCCACTCCCAGAACAAGCGAAAATATTGCGCGAGAAACTTTTTTGAACCAACATTAATCAATATCATTAAAGTAGACTACATAAAAAATATCGAATCATTACAACTAGTAGTTCATGACAAGAAGATGGTTCAATGTTTTTCTCCCATTACAAACAATGTTAAATAGGTGTCTTCCGAGTGAACCCCCTAAAGAGACTGATACCAATTTTTTTCTTCTGAACTGATTTTACAAGGAAGCTGATGTTTTTCCATTTTAAGATCCAAGGGTTCCCACAGAGACGCGAAAATGTGTTTTTTTTTCCGATAAAATCAAGTACATGCCAACAAATAACACTGCATACCAAATTTGGTTCAAATTGACCAACCAGTTGTGACTGAAAATAGAAATTTGGAGTGGATCCAAATACCGGCCAAGGAACTATATGTGAACAAAATACATCATTAAAGGTATATATCAAATTAATGCAGCCAGCTGTTCATGACCAGAAGATTTTTCAGTGATTTCCCATCGTCAACAGTGTTAAAAATGGGTCCCCCTGTGGTGTCTTCCTGAAGCAACTCGTGGGATTCCGGCGGCGGGGGAAATGTATACATAATCAGAGATATGCCACCCCCACCCCACCCCACCCCAACTACTACTGCATACCAATTTCGGTTCAAATTAGTTGACCGGTTACACAATTTGAAAATTTGGATGAGGTCACAAATTTAGCCCCTCCTAGAACAGACTCAAATATTACCATAGAAACATTTTTTCAATAAAGACGAATCTACACCATCAGAGGAGGCTGCATCCGAAATGTCGACTCATTGCAGTCAGTAGTTCACGAGAAGACTGTACATGGGAAGCCGACAGTGATTTTTAAGCTTAACTGATTCTACTACCTAATGATTCTTCATACCAAATCCCAATTTTTTCTCATGCAGTTCTTGAAATATGAGTATTTATTTTTTTTCTATTTATAGCTGATGAGGTTCACACAGGAACGTGAAAAAAATTGGAGCATAAATCAAGTACACGTCACTCCATACCAAATTTGGTTCAAATTGGCCAACTGGTCCTGGAAATAGAACTTTTGGACGAGGTCCTAAATTTTGCCCCTCCCGACATGAGCCAAACTATTGCCAGAGAAAATTTCTTTGAGCAAACTTGACTTCATTATTAAAAGAAGTTTCATTCTAAATCTCAAAACACTGTGACCATTGGTTTATGAGAACATTTTTCAAGAATCTTGGGCTTTTGGCACTGACTCTAGCCCACTGGGCTTAGCAACTTCTATTGAACACACTTAGAAGCATCCACCAAAGATAGTCTGTGCCAAGTTTGGATGGATTTGGGCCAGTGTTTCTGATGAAGACTGATATGCAAAAGTTAACTCACGACGGACGCGATGGCAATAGCCCACTCGACTTCCACTCAGGGGAGCTAAAATTAAGAAAAAAATTATTTTCACAGATCAATGGTCGATGTACTTTCATTTCAAACATATAACGTCCTTGTAAAGGCCACTTACAAGTTTGTTCCTGTCAAGCACCTTGGGTTATGGTTGAAGCTGTCGGGGAACTAAAAATCTCTTCACAAGGCACTGGATCCAACGATTTCATGTTTGACATATAACAATTGTGTAAAGAGGATCTACAAGTTTCTTTAAATGAAGATCATGGGGTCATATTTAGGGGTGCTACGGGATCCAATATTTTAACACAGTGGGTATCAGAGGGAAAGATGAAAGAAATCGTTTGTTCAAATGCCTTGTGTGGGAGAAACATATAAAAATGTTCTCAGCAACCAGTGGACCATGCACTTTACTATTTCTTAAGTATACCCGGAACTTAATTAGGCACTGCCTGTTTTTTTTCGCAGTGGTGTTAATAGAAACTGTTATTACATTCATGCTATCTTTAAGATGGCCAAAAGTGATTGTTTGCGGAAAGAGTGGTCTGCTGACAAATGAAAGGCAACACAATGATGAAAATTTGCAGTATTTTAATAGCGCTAATTACACATATTTGTCCCTAATGTTTTTGATGGAAAAATGTCCCCTCGACAAGTATGGTGCTGGCACGGTCCATGATGAAACAATGCCGATAATTATTGACAAAAAATGTAACTTGTGACCTCCTGAACACAATAGCAGTGTCTGACGTAAGTAGCGAGTGTATCCACCGCGTGCCCGGATGACAGCCTGAACCATCCTCCTAATGCTACCAGTGAGCTTTCTGATACGGTCCAGAGGTATCTGCTGCCACTCCTCCTGCAATGCAGCTTCAAAATCTGTCAAATTTTGTACAGGTGGATCCTTTGCTTGCACACGGCGTCCAAGAAAGTCCCAGATGTATTCTAAGGGAGTCAAATCAGGGCTCATTTCAGGCCAAGGAAGTATTGTAATAGCTTTGTTCTGAAGGAATGCTCTCATAGCATGGGAACGAAGTGGCCTTGAATTGTCATCCATGAATACAGGGAGAGTAGCCAACGGGCGTTTGTCAAAATGAGGAACGACAACTGGACTGAGAATGTCCCGCATGTACTGATGACCACTGAGATTCCCACATACAGTTACCATGTCAAGTTTACAATCACGAGAGAGGCATTCCCGGATCATTACTGATCCTCCACCATAAAGAACAGTAGGTCTGATGTTCCTGGGCACGTAAGCAGTATTTCTATTCATCCACGCTCTCATGCGACCATCTGTGACGTGAAGCAGGAACCTACTCTCGTCTGACCAATAGACTTTCCTTCCTCATGTACTGAGATTCCAACGTTGACGTGCCATACACCACTCCAAACGTCGTCTTTGATGCTGATCTGACAGAGCTGGACGCTTGATGACCCTTCTGGACCTCATACCCAGTGCTTTGAGACGGTTTCGGACAGTTCTGTTGCACAAACGCCTGTTGGGGATCTAAATGCATTTCAAAACTCCACTTGAAGCAAAGGGATCATGCCTAACGAGGTTACCAAATTCCGATCTTCCCGAGGAAAGGTCTTTAGGGGTTGTCCAGGCCTTGGTCGATCCTTAACATCGTTGGTTTGTTGATTTTTTCGGACAAGTCTGCTGATGACAGAATGACTATAGCCAAGTTGCCTCCCAATAGCTTTGGATGACATGCATGTTGCATGCATGCCAACGATTTGCCACCCTAGTGCCTCTGACTGTCTCATCCTTGCCATGTCAACATTTACTGATAAAAGAAGTGACAAATTTTCTTGTTTTATACCCAGATATTGCATGTGGGTGATAGTGTTTTTTGTGACATTCGTGGGTGCATGCTTCACGTGGACGAGGGGATGTGTCTGGAGTACGCTATCAACCAGAAACATCTTGTTTCACGAGATGAAATGTACTGCAAGACATAGCAATCATTAAAACATAATAATCAGTAACAGCAACTTCATTGTCATGAAACATTTCAAGGGGTGCTTAATTAAGTTACAGATGTATATATAATATCTCTGCCATCGCTATTCTGGAATTTCGTTGTAAAAAAATTACCTGTTTAGTTTTCAACGCGACTTGGCTGCACGCAGTCATGCAGATTTTCTTTTGTTTCTCATGTTCCGCTGATTTCTTATTATCCCCGCATTTTAAAAAATGCGGGATATTGTCGTGATCTCCGTCCGCACTTCCGTACACCCGTACTTCCATACGTCCGGTTTTGTAATTTGAAACGCTGTAACTTTCACAGTTGTTCAAAAGGATCTGTGCAATCGAAAAATACCACTTTTAAAGTTTTGCGCCACCAGGTGGCTTCTGTGGAGCCATTTGAAAAATACGTTAATTTTTCACTTTTTTTTCGAATAATCCCAGCCAATGTAATTCAGAGTACTATTCTGCACTAGGGTGTTGCTAAATGATCTGTACATGTGCACGAAGGTTTCAGATTTTTCAGGTGCCATGTGGCTGTGCCATCGTTGCCACTTTCGTGTTTTCTTAGACCGTTTCCGGCGAAAGGCTCCTAGGGTATGTAATTCGAAACGCTAAAACCATACTCAAATGTTGCAGTGGGGTCTGTAGATGCGCACGAAGGTTTCGGATTTTTCAGCTGCCACGTGGCTGTGCCACCGTAGCCACTTTCGTGTTTTCTTAGGCAGTTTCCGGCAAAAGGCTCCTAGGGTATGTAATTCGAAATGCTAAAAGCATGCTCAAATGTTGCAGTATAGGGTCTGCAGATGCACACGAAGGTCTTCGGATTTTTCGAGTGCCACGTGGCTGTGCCACCGTTGCCACTTTCGTCTTTTCTTAGGCCGTTTCCGGCGAAAGGCTCCTAGGGTATGCAATTCGAAATGCTAAAACCATGCTCAAATGTTGCAGTAGGGTCTGTAGATGCGCACGAAGGTTTCGGATTTTTCAGGTGCCACGTGTCTGTGCCACCGTTGCCACTTTCATGATTTCTTAGACCGTTTCCGGCGAAAGGCTCCTAGAGTATGTAATTCGAAACGCTAAAAGCATGCTCAGATGCTGCAGTAGGGTCAGTAGATGCGCACGAAGGTTTCGGATTGTTTGGTTGCCACGTGGCTGTGCCACCGTTGCCACTTTCGTGTTTTCTTAGACCGTTTCCGGCGAAAGGCCCCTAGAGTATGTAATTCGAAACGCTGAAACCATGCTCAGATGTTGCAGTAGGGTATGTAGATGTGCACGAAGGTTTCGGATTTTTCGGGTGCCACGTGGCTGTTCCACTGTTGCCACTTTCGTGTTTTCTTAGACCGTTTCCTGCAAAAGGCTCCTAGGGTATATAATTCGAAACGTTAAAACCATGCTCAAATGTTGCGCTAGGGTCTGTAGATGCGCACGATGATTTCAGATTTTTCAGGTGCCACGTGGCGGTGCCACCGTTGCCACTTTCGTGTTTTCTTAGACCGTTTCCAGCGAAAGGCTCCTAGAGTATGTAATTCGAAATGTTAAAACCATGCTCAAATGTTGAAGAAGGGCCTGTAGATGCACACGAAGGTTTCGGATTTGTCAGGTGCCACGTGGCTGTACCACTGTTGCCACTTTCATGTTTTCTTAGACCGTTTCCGGCGTAAGGCTCCTAGAGTATGTAATTCGAAACGTTAAAAGCATGCTCAGATGTTGCAGTAGGGTCTGTAGATGCGCATAAACGTTTCAGATTTTTCAGGTGCCATGTGGCTGTGTCACCGTTGCCACTTTCGTGTTTTCTTATACCGTTTCCGGCAAAAGGCTCCTAGGGTATGTAATTCGAAACGCTAAAACTATGCTCAAATGTTGCAGTAGGGTCTGTAGATGCGCACGAAGGTTTCAGATTTTTCAGGTGCCACGTGGCGGTGCCACCGTTGCCACTTTCGTGTTTTCTTAGATCGTTTCCAGCGAAAGGCTCCTAGAGTATGTAATTCGAAACGTTAAAACCATGCTCAAATGTTGAAGTAGGGCCTGTAGATGCACAGGAAGGTTTCGGATTTGTCAGGTGCCACGTGGCTGTGCCACTGTTGCCACTTTCATGTTTTCTTAGACCGTTTCCGGCGTAAAGCTCCTAGAGTATGTAATTCGAAACGCTAAAAGCATGCTCAGATGTTGCAGTAGGGTCTGTAGATGCGCATAAACGTTTCAGATTTTTCAGGTGCCATGTGGCTGTGTCACCGTTGCCACTTTCGTGTTTTCTTATACCGTTTCCGGCAAAAGGCTCCTAGGGTATGTAATTCGAAACGCTAAAACCATGCTCAAATGTTGCAGTAGGGTCTGTAGATGCGCACGAAGGTTTCAGATTTTTCAGGTGCCATGTGGCTGTGTCACCGTTGCCACTTTCGTGTTTTCTTATACCGTTTCCGGCAAAAGGCTCCTAGGGTATGTAATTCGAAACGCTAAAACCATGCTCAAATGTTGCAGTAGGGTCTGTAGATGCGCACGAAGGTTTCAGATTTTTCAGGTGCCATGTGGCTGTGTCACCGTTGCCACTTTCGTGTTTTCTTATACCGTTTCCGGCAAAAGGCTCCTAGGGTATGTAATTCGAAACGCTAAAACCATGCTCAAATGTTGCAGTAGGGTCTGTAGATGCGCACGAAGGTTTCAGATCTTTCAGATGCCACGTGGCGGTGCCACCGTTGCCACTTTCGTGTTTTCTTAGACCGTTTCCGGTGAAAGGCTCCTAGGGTATGTAATTCGAAATGCTAAAACCATGTTCAAATGTTGCAGTAGGGTCTGTAGATGCGCACGAATGTTTCGGATTTTTCAGGTGCCACGTGGCTGTGCCACCGTTGCCACTTTCGTGTTTTCTTAGACCGTTTCCGGCGAAAGTCTCCTAGAGTATGTAAGTCGAAACGCTAAAATCATGCTCAGATGTTGCAGTAAGGTCTGTAGATGCGCACGAAGGTTTTAGATTTTTCGGGTGCCACGTGGCTGTGCCACCGTTGCCACTTTCGTGTTTTGTTAGATCGTTTCCGGCGAAAGGCTCCTAGGGTATGTAATTCGAAACGCTAAAACCATGCTCAAATGTTGCAGTAGGGTCTGTAGATGCGCACGAAGGTTTCAGATTTTTCAGGTGCCATGTGGCTGTGCCACCGTTGCCAATTTCGTGTTTTATTAGACCGTTTCCGGCGAAAGTCTCCTAGGGTATGTAATTCAAAATGCCAAAAGCATGCTCAAAGGTTGCAGTTGGGTCTGTAGATGCGCTTAAACGTTTCAGATTTTTCAGGTGCGATGTGGCTGTGTCACTGTTGTCACTTTCGTGTTTTCTTTGGCCGTTTCTTGTGAAAGGCTCCTGGGGTATGTCATTCGAAATGCTAAAACAATGCTCAGATGTTGCAGTAGGGTGTGTAAATGTGCATGAAGGTTTCAAATTTTTTGGGTGCCACGTGGCTGTGCCACCATTGCCACTTTTGTGTTTTATTAGACCTTTTCCGGCGAAAGGCTCCTAGGGTATGTAATTCGAAATGCTAAAACCATGCTCAAATGTTGCGATAGGGTCTGTAGATGTGCACGAAGGTTTTGGATTTTTCAGGTGCCACGTGGCTGTGCCACTATTGCTACTTTCGTGTTTTCTTAGACCGTTCCCAGTGAATGGCTCCTAGGGTATGTAATTCGAAACGCTAAAACCATGCTCAAATGTTGCAGTGGAGTCTGTAGGTGCGCACGAAGCTGTGTCACCTGTGCCACTCAATATGATTTTAGTGTGTCATATAATACATTTCATCTTTGTATCAAGCATTCATACAAAGCCAAGGATGCAAATGCGGGGATACATCAAGGTGTGCTTTGCACACAAATGGCACCCCTCTAGTTGATCAGTTGTTGATGTGGTCCATTGGTTATCTTGTATTCATCATATGGCATCTGTTAATGTAGGTTTTTTGTTTCATTGGTAACTTTGTATAAATCAGAGGAAATTTGTTAAAATGTTTTGCCCCTCAGACGGGCGTCTGCGACCCGCTGGGACCACTTGTATTTGTAGTCAAAAGTGTTTTCACAACACATTATGAATTATGCGTCGTAAACATGAGTGAGATAAATACGCCACGATAGGATGGGAATCAACAGTGGCCCCAGTGGCGTCATGCCAACGTTGCACGGGGAGGGGGGGGGGGGGAGGAGGGCTCCCCAAATATTTTCGGTGAAGGCCTGGGAAGTGCCATTTCAGGCAATCTGGGAGGCATTTTTTGCCAAAATTGCCAAATTTTGGGGCACGCTACGCGCCAACCGATGGTGGCGATCCGCTTAGATAGTGTTACCGATCCGCCCCCCCCCCCCCGATTTTTCCCTAGCATAACGCCCCTGGGTGGCCCCTAAACTTTTCGCTGCCCCCCCCCCCCCCCAAAGCATTGGCCCAATGCAAGTTTCACATCACATAGCATAGAGCCCCAAAATGGTCTTCAATATATGGCTAGGTCTTCACACACTGCAGATGCCCCAGATACGTTCTTAGAACTCTGAATCTTGCAAAATCTTCTCGGGGGGAGGCCGTCCTAACTAGAATCCTCTGGTCGTTACCTCTCATCCCACTTACATGATTATAGAATCCTGGTTACGCACCTGGGAGGCGAGGCAGAGATATTTATCTGTATACTTGGCAGCATGAGGAAAATTTTTAGTGACAAATAATCCAATAACACTCCCTACAGTGAAAAACAAATTATGTTATGTTACTTCTGGGTTGAAAATCAGTGCAAAACATTTTATTTTCTGGAGAAAAAAATAAACTGGCCGACAACCTATAATTGACAAATATATTCCAAATTTTAGGTGCCGTCTTTTTCACATAATCAGAATAATACTAGCATGCGTGGGGATTTGTAGTAGCCTACCCCTGAACCGAATGTTCATATCATTTCTCCAAAAGATATCGTTCATCAGAGGCCGTCACATCAAACAATTGACACATCTCGCGCCAAATTTGTCAAGAATGTCTGACAGTGTGGAAAGAGAACATATAAATAATTGAAGAGAGAGAGAGAGAGAGAGAGAGAGAGAGAGAGAATCCGCACTTTATTCTCACATTTGAGTAAACTAATTCCAAGTACCTCTGCGTCCCCTCCACCCTGTTGGAAAGGCCTCAAAAGAGATCGTTCCAATGGTGTGGGGTGAGCCTAAATGTTTCCGAACCAAAAAGTGAAACATTTCAGTGGCCATTTTTATCCCCGCATTTTTTTAAAAAAAGCTGGTATGTTGTGATGATCTCCGCTCTTCCCGTCCATCCCATCTGTACGCCCCAACTTCATATCACCAAGAGTATGTAATTCGAAACATTTAAACTATGCTGAGCTGTTCAGGTAGCATCTGTTGTTGTGCATAAAGGTTTCGGAATTTTGATTTGGCCACAAGTGGTTCCGGTGGAACCACATTTATTGTTATTGTTAGAAAACCGGTTTCCATTGAAAGGCTCCTAGGGTGTTTAATTCTAAACCGCGAAACTATGCTAAGGTGTTCTGATAGCATTTGTAGATGTCCAAACAGGTTTAGGAATTTTGATTTGGTCCCAAGTGGTTCCAGTGGAACCACTTTTATTGTTGTTATTGTTAGAAAATTGGTTTCCATTGAAAGGCTCCTAAGGTGTTTAATGCGAAACCTTTAAACTAGTAGGGTGTCTGGATGTGCATAAAGGTTTCAGATTTTTTATTTGGCCCCCATGTGGCGCCCATAGCACCACTTATGTCGTTAGAGAATCGGTTTCCGATGGAAGGCTCCGAGAGGTTTTAATTCGAAACTTTGAAAGTGTGTTCATATGTCCCAGTAAGGTCTCTAGATGTGCATAAAGTTTTCGGATTGTTTTATTTGGCCACTTTTTGTCGTTAGAGCATCGGTTTCCGGCGAAAGGCTCCTTGGGGGTTCAATTCGAAACGTTGAAAATGTTTTCATACGTTCCAGTAGGATGTCTAGATGTGCATAAAGGTGTTGGATTTTTAATTTGGCCCCATGTGGTGCCCGTAGCGCCACTTTTGTCGTTAGAGAATCGATTTCCGGTAAAAGCTCCTAGGGGGTTTAATTCGGAATGTTCAAATGTTGTTCATATGTTCACGTAGGGCGTCTAGATGTGCATAAGTGTTTCAGATTTTTTATTCGGCTCCATGTGGCACCCGTAGCACCACTTTTGTCGTTTGAGAATCAGTTTCCGGTAAAAGTCTCCTAGGGGTTTTAAATTCACGTGACCATAATTCTGCACTCTGATTGGTTGATTCTGTTTGATGTATAATAATATATGAAATGTTGCGAATTAATTAAGATAAATTGATACACTAATTCCATTATTTAGTAATACTATTTGCTTGTTACTGTTACTGTCATATTTAAAATACAATGCATTTTTCAGATATTACACTTAAATTATTATTAAAGCATCTAGCTAGTTTGAACCTTAGCGTAGCCTATATCCATTTGTGTATTTTGAACAAAATTTTTCTTCACTTACAGTCAAGGATGTGAAATGGGATAAACAGTTGAGGGCTTTGCACATATGTTCAAACAATATTGTTTATACATCATGTCAGATGGAGAATCAAATCTCGGACGGAGAATCTTCAGCAGGAAAGAAATAATATTGTTGTTTATCAATCAATTTAATGTGCCATATAATACCTTTTCGTTTCTGTCGGTATCAAGCATTAACCAGTAATCAAGAATGCAAAGTCGGAGATATACTATAGTGTGCTTTGCACATAAATGACACCATCTAGTTGTGAATTGCACTGGTTGATTATGACAGTTACGTTGGGTTACCACCACTAAAGGGTTAAAGGACGAAACAAAAGATGACTAAATTTTAACATTTACTGTTAAAGAGATATACACTCGTTCGACGGACGACTGCGAAATCACTCGCCAAATCTGATTTTTACTCGTCATCGACGAGTGGTTTTCCTGACCCCTGTTGATATAGACAACGGAGATCAATCAAGGTATCTCGAGTTTTCCATTTACACAAAAAGTGTACTCAGGCGTAAATCAAGATGCCGGGGACCGGCGCCCCTCCACTTTTTGTCACTGATTTTTTTTTATTTCCACTGAGACCAGGGGACACGTCACGGTATTGTCTGCGATAACACATGAACAACCACTACTTCTGGTAGTGCAGGAGTCTGTGTGTTATCGCGGGTAATGTCGCACCTCGTGCACATACAGCTATAGCTCTGCGCGGGTCTTCTGGTGTATGTTCTGTTTTTAATTACAGTACAGTGGCCGTGGACTGGCCGTAATCCACGCATGGGCAGTGTTGCCCACGCATGCGCTTACCAGGTAATAAAAATCAGCAGCAACAAAATTTTAATTAATGAAGCACCCAGGGACGTAAATCCTGGGGGGGGGGGGGGGGGGTACACCCCCAAAAATATTCTGATCTTCTGTTCGCAGGGCAGGTTACCCGGTTCCCACGGTCCGCGGTCCACGCAACTACTGCCCCGCCAAGGAATTATTTGCCAGAATGTTACCCTAACAGAATACAGCTGAACAGCTAGGGCACGTTGGGCACCTGATATATCATGGTCTTGTCAACTACCATCTCAGTTCATATACTCTGCTGTCCATGCAAAAGGAGGCCAGGATGTCCTTGAAAATTCAACAATTCTATTTAGAATATATTCATTTATCTTCTTGTGTAGAGTGCCCTGCCCTACAGGGCACCTGATATCATACGATATGTACTGCTGAAACTGATATACATGCATGTGCGCTGACAGTAGGGCAGAATGATGAAACCACCCACCCCCACCTCCACCCCCTCCCCCACCCCCAATATTTTTCGGTAGTTATGGGCCTGGAAGGACCGGGGTTTTGATGGTTATTCCTATAAATTAATGTCTGCAATTTAGTATTATTGCGTGCGTGGATATACTGCCCACTCGGCGGAAAGTGACCAGTCCACGCGTTCATACTGCAGATTCCCCTTTTAAAAATTTAAATGGGTTTATACAAGACGAATATTTTGGTGGTCGCGTGCTACCCTGACTTCCAGTTCCCACTATTTTCCCGAGCAGGCCCCCAGACCCCACCGATGATAGGGAGGGGATACACCTTCTTATGCTTTCCCTCATCACGCCGATACGCGGATCGGGTGATGCTTTGTATCCTGGTCCAAGATTGAAAATTTGGCGCTCACCCCACGACCACAAATCCTAAATTCTCCACTGGTACATGTCACGTGAAAATGACGGGAGTAAAAACACATCTTCTTGCTTAACAGTCTGGTTTCAACTCACTACATATTCAAAGGGTTAATGAAGCCATTCCTCTTTGTATCCGTTCTTATAATCAAAACCACTATCTGGTAAGTATACGATTTCAATTAATATGAAGTGTTTACGTTGTTGAGTAATCAGTTTTATAACATTTTACTTTCATACGTTCTGCTGTGTCGAGGAAAGTTCACAACGTCAGACAGTGCAATCCGCTAAACCGAAAATAGTGTAATAATTACCTATAAACACTGGCCAGATACATTGAAATGATATTAATTCCACATATTTCCATCACAAAATTCTGAGCTGTTCGCGGAGTAAGGATTGTTATTGGTTCGGAAAAGAGTAATCCACAGGTCAGTACCAACATCTATTATTTAGTAATGTATTAATTATTTGTAAACTTAGCCATTTACACAAAGTGACAGAAATATTCGACCGGATGTCATCGTTCAGATTTCAGGCCTGTCATTTTTTCTTCCACAATTTTTGCCTCCAAAACGTTGATCATTGAGCTCGTGGGTCAAAAGCAATGTTTTGGAGGCCAAAAAATTAAAAATTAAAAAATAAGTAGGTTTATATTCGAGAATTTCTTCTGCAAATGTTGCCTTTGTTCGTGTAAGGTAACAAGACAGAACACAACGAGGATGGAGTAGAGGGGCAGAAATCAACTACGCGAGGTGGAGCTTTTCGTGTATTTCACGAGCGCCGAAGGCACGGGTGAAATACAGGAAAAAACTCCACCATGGGTCATTGACTCCTGTCCCCCGTACTCTACCCGAGCTGTGTTCTGTATTTATATCACGATTAAACATGAAATAAGTAAATGATGCTGATATTTTTAAAAGGAAGCTGGTTCTTTTTCAAGAAAAATATCACCTCTTGCGGTCTGATAACTTTCTTGCTTGACACTGTTTTGTGTCGAGGCATTTCAATCATGCCATAACGTCACTCGTACGCGTAACGTTCTTACATGAAATTCGTACACTTTACCCAGATTCCACCCGTGGTGTTCTCAATGTCTGTATTTTATCTAACAATCAACTTGATTTGAACCCCAAAACTCGGAAAAAAACGGTTGTACCCCCCCCCCCCCCCCCCCCCCGGATTCCAATTCCGTATCAAACAGATTTATTTTTCCGGTCAACACCACACTATCACATATATGCATTGTCATTATGCATTAAAATATAGTTCTTGAAATTCAAATTTTTTACCAATTTAAACTGAAAAATGTGGGGAAAGGGCTTTATATAACGAGTTGCGATCCGATTGTAAACACGACCGAGAATCTGATACAAATTACAAGACATGCACATGGTCATGATAATGTATATGTATCACTTCACGTTGAATACACACAGCAATCGAGGTGTTGGTTATTTGGGTTTAACGACATTTTCAACAACCTGGGTCAAATCGTGTCGGACTGCTTGCCAGTCGAAGGAAGTTGGAAGTACCCGGCTAGACCACCGAGCAACGAAGAGCAACTATTAGACTCACCAACTTAATAACTCGACACAAACAGAGTTAGCGGCGGTTGAAGGCAAATGCATAATCGACCTTTCAGTATCAATTCGAATGCTCTACCAATGAGCCACCGCGCCCGTCCGTCACGCAGTACTGAGAAAACCATTCTAATATCCGCATATACCCTTTTAACCCTTTACTCAACACGAAAGGCAGGCGACACTTGCCAACAAAATTCTTAAATAACTATTTTTTTTCCTTTTTTTATGTCAAAAACTTAGCTTATGACCACTCATTGGAACGAGCTCAACGAGCTCGTTCCATTGAGTGGTCATAAGCTATGTTTTTGAGAAAAAATAATGAACATTGAATGAACACCTTACTTTATGGATCTCATTTGTATAGTTCTGAAATTAACTTGAAGATCTTTTATTGTCTACAAAACTACATTGAGGCAACACGGAGATTCAACTAACCCCCGTATTCCTTGGCGGTGCTCGTCAGTTCCCGTGACTGTCGCCCTCAAGATTCGAACTTTTTTGTCTGTGAATATCAGTATGCTGCCTGGTCTTTTCTTACAACCAATTCATAACTCTAGGGCAAAATTGCCCATTCACTGGATGCAGCCGTTTTCTCGTTAGAGATCAGTCCCTACTATTTACTTTATATACCGCTATATCCCTGTAATCCAGTAGTACTTAACATCTAACCTGCGTGTAAAATGTTATTTCCAGTCACGTGAACTACAGTTTGTACTCATTTACTGGTGGAGACAGCTTACATAAGCTTCAGCTTGCTGCTGAATCCAGTTTCCACACTTCTTAGATTTATCATTATGTTCACTATTTCTTTTGTATCATGTTTGCTTGAAGTGTCTTTTTGAAAAAAAATGTTGTTACACTAAAATTGAATGGTAATTGTTGTGAATAGCGCTGACCGGTTTGGGCCGTTACGTTGGGTAAAGGGTTAACACATTCAAGAAACCATGTACGTAGATCCATTTTAGGTACACACGAACACACCATGACAACAATAACTAGAGGATGGCCACCAAAGGGTGGCTGATTCCCCCGAAAAAAAGCCTTGATAGCCATTCCAACCTTATTCGCGACACACCCTCTGGTTGTGGGCAATAATAATACCAAGTATCATTAATATCCTTGAAGGCTGTAAGAAGTTATGGAGCGGACACGAATTCCGTCTACGCCCGGACGGACGGACAGACGGACAGACAGACAGACAGACGGACAGACGGACGACGTCACGGCTAGATTCCCCCGAATTTTTTTCGGGGGAATAATAATAATAATAATAATAGCAATGGCTGGCCGCTGATTTGTCGCGGTTCTCGGGTGAGAAGGCCTTGGTTAGCCCTGTACTCCCAACTGCCTCCCTATTTCCACGCTTCTTCTCTCCTCCCAACACTCGGAGACGAACTGCTTGATGACATCCCTTGCCCCATTCTTCCCAATCTCTCCGATTAGCTATTAACCCTCTCCTTTGAATCTCTCACTAACCACATGTCCTTCATTCTCCCATCCCACTTCCCCATTATACTCCCAGTGAATCTTATTCTGTTAGACTGGTATTTTGGGCATTCTAGAAGAAAGTGTTCCGGGGTCTCCACCACTCCTAAATTATACATTTGGCACTCCTTTTCACGTTTTTTCCCAATTTTCCCCCTCAGCTCCATGGACCGCGACCTCAGCTTGAACAACAGCGACCTCCCGAAGGGGCCATCAAGGTACTCTTCAAAACCAGGCTTCCCTTTATCACGCAGGCCACCCAAAGACCTCTTTGATGTGCCCCCCCCCCCCCCCCTCGCTAATTAAGGTTACTATCCTCCATGACCCTTTATCTGGCGATTTTTTTACCCTGGTTTGCCCCTTCGTGTAGGTCCGAGATCTCCAATGAGTAGTTCTCTATTAGCTCCCTCACTTGGACCATCCACCCTGACTTGATATTTGAGTTGAAAATACTCAGAAACATTATTTTATACCATCGGCTGACAATAATTAAGATAACCGAACTTCAACAAGTCTATACTGTCCTTGATCATCATCCACCCAAGCTCACCCCTGATTGCTTCTAGTGCTGCGGCATTGCTCGACCTGACAATATCCAATTAAATGGCCAAATAATAATTCTGCCTTCAGTTGCAGGTGGGGAATGAAGCGAATTGAGTAACCAGACCAGTATTGGGTGTTATGGTATAGAGGGTATGAGCGGCCCCACTATAACATAAGATGTCGTGGGAACACCTCATACTATGACTTTATAGTACTTAGTACTTTGATCATTGAGTTATTCGAAGTTTTGTTGTGTGCTTGGGACTACATTAATGGTCAAGAGACGCTATGTTCGTTTTGCGTGGTTTAGGTGCTGCCCTCGAGAATCAATCTTAGAGCTGTTGTTGGCCAATTTGCAACACTTAATGTTTTGTTCAAGCTCTTCCAGAGCTGGAAATGAACAAAATTGACGGGACCAGAAACCGTAACCCTTTGAACTCTAGTGGTATATTCCATGCCAGTTCAATGGCGGCAACTAGAATAGTCCATATTCATTAGTTGGGGTAGAGCAATCAATATTTTCAACGTGGCGGCAATTAGAATAGTCCATATTCATTAGTTGGGGTAGAGCACGTTGAAAATATCGATTGCTCCACCCCACACATTTACTGAACAGCCATACTATTTAATGACGTTATGACGCGCATGGATCTTGTTCCTGGCGAGAAAAGAATCCGATCGGGTTCAAGGGGCTAAATGTATAAGGAACTGCTGAATTATGACAATAACTTGCCACTGGCTGTAGAGTGCTGCTTTTTCAAAAGAATACACATTTATATGGTCTAACAGTATATTAGTGCTCCACAATATTTTTCGACGAGTGCATTTTTAGCTCCCGTAAAATAGAAAACACGGGTGCTGGCGGGAGCTATTGCACTTGCACCCGTCTCGTTTCCAGGACTGCAGTAATCTTGAACTATTCTTTTCTGAGAAACTGTGTTTCATCATCTACGTCTACAATGGATGATGAAACATCGTTTCTTAGAATAGAGGTGGATGGGTGTTCTCCCTTTATCTCTTATAACACTACAAAAGATCTACGGAAATGAGCCGCTCTTAACCCTTTACCTAACATAAAAAGCAGACGACACTTGAAAAAAAAATTCTTGAATAACTATTATTTTAATTTTTTTGGTCTCAAAAACATAGGTTATGACCCCTCATTGGAACGAGCTCGACGAAGCTTGTTTTAGAGACAAAAGATGTTATAGGGACAAAAAAATGAAAAAATAATGAAAATTAATTGGCGATTTTTGAGAATAGCGCTGGCCGGTTTTGGCCGTTTCTTTAGGTAAAGGGTAAAAGAAGTCACACCAATTTTTGCTCACCTAGTCTTAATTTTACCGAACGCTTACTAACTCGTTTTGGGAAATATGGTTGATAATCTGAATTCTGTTGAAAAGGGTTATTGACTTATCGGAAATTTTTGGGCTTCACACAATACCCACCCCCACCCACCCACCAGTGAAAATCTCTCTACCCCCTGGTAATTAAGTATTACAATAATATGTTAGATATCATAACATGGTGTACGTTTTTCTATATTTTCAGATATCTCAACATGTATTACCAGTTTAACATTGTAGTATATTGCACTGCCATAGTACACACAATATGTGCATTGAATGGATATGACAGTGCACCGGCTATAATCACATCGAAATTTAGACACCGAACAACCAGACACAAAAGAGGTAACCATTATTATACAATGTGGATGGGCAGCCACCTATTCGGGAGTGCGGTGGTTACGGCATCGGACTTCAAGTCGAAAGGTTCACGGTTCGATCCCCGCCCTGTTCAAATGCTGTGTCCCTGGGCAAGGCACTTAATCCCGTTTGCCTATACGTGGGTGCACGGTGGCGTCGTCGTGTACTAAGGGGCACTGCACGTCGATGGTGCATTTGTTTTCACCAGTGCTAACCTTGCATGTGTTGTGTGGAGTTAGTACATCGGTGATTCTCTGCAGGTACACCGGCTCCCCCCCCCCCCCCCACTCCTGTAAAACTGTGCGACACGAGGTGACCCTGGCTGTCGACAGAAGTGTCGTTAAACAAAAATAAATATTCGTGTTTTTTATTTTTAAATGTGCAAGACTAGCAATTTATTTATTGAGTTATTTATTTATTTATTGGAGTTTAACGACACTTTCGATAGCCATGGTCATATCTTTTCTGGAAGTTTTACGAGTGGAGGAAGCCAGACTACCCGGGGAAAACCACCAACTGTCAGACTCCCCAACGTACTAGCTCCAAACAAGCAGGGTTAGCATTTGTTGAAACAAGTGGATCGTGGACGTGCAGTACGCCTAAGTACACAACGCCACCCTGCCCTCGACTAGTAATTAATTATATTATATAATACTATATTATTATTATTATATATAACCTATTATATTAATTCTCGGAAGAGGGATGTCGAAATATTAAAATTTCAACGTAGAATATTTTTCTCATAATACAAAGTGGACTTTAACCAATTTAATCTCGTTTGACAGAGCTGTTTGAGCTCTGTCAAACGAGATTGAATTGGTTAAGTTCTCAGTTGCATTGTGGGGGAAACGTATTTCAGGAAATGACACGGAATATGCTTTTGTTCGAGACGAATATGTCCGCAAAGTTGAAAGTCTTCTGAGGTCGGTTACGTCATCCAAGGTCTCCTCATGTCGGGCGGACAGTTTGGAGGAAGCCGGAGTACCCAGAGAAAACCAACCAACAGCGACGAACAACTGTTAGTCTCTCCGACGTACTAACTCCACACAAGATTGTTAGCATTGGTTGAACACAAGTGCACCATCCATGAGCAGTACGCCTTAGTACAAAGCGCCACCGCCCCCCCCCCCCCCCTCCCACGTTGTCAGTCGAGATTAAGTGTCTTGCCCAAGGACACAGCCAAGTTACCCTTGGTGGGGATCGAGCCGTGGACCTTTCGGTTTCAAGTTCAATGCTGTAACCACTCAACAATGAACACAGTACTGACAAACGCCATAAAATTAGCAGGACCGCGATCATTGTGCGGGCAGCTTTGAACCATTTTCGTCTAAACAAGAGAGAGTCGTCTCCCTTCAACAGTCTCCAGTTGCTTTTTATATGCTGGTCGATATGTCGTTAACCCTTTACCTAACATGAAAAGCAGACGACACTTGCAAAAAACATTCTTAAACAACTAATGTTTTCATTTTTTGTCTCAAAAACATAGGTTATGACCCCTCATTGGAACGAGCTCAATGAAAATTAACTGACGATTTTTAAGAATAGCGCTGGCCGGTTTTGGCCGTTACGTTGGGTAAAGGGTTAAAAGATTCCAAGGCTTGTAGATTACTCATGCTCTCTTGGGTTCTTGTTGGAGATGGGCAATGTACCGAAAAACCGAACCGATAGCAATATCACGGGGACACCGAGAAACCGAACCGAACCCATCATTGAATACCGAAACTATCTGAATTTTCATATTTTCCAACATTGGCAAGAGGCATTGTTGAGGCTTGATAGCAGTGGAAGGGATCATTTTCACGAAAGAAGCGACTAATTTGCTTTTCAGTTTTGTTAACCCTTTCGGACCTGGAAAATTATTCTGGGTCACATAGCAACCACGTGCTACCATAGAAACAAAGGTGGCGGCCTCCAGTATATCACCCTAACAATATACGCCACGCATGCGTACTGAGACCACGTATAACTATGGGGATAACGTCACAACATAGCAGCTCACGCCAGCTACCATGACCACCAAACATGACGTGACTGGGCCACGTGACTATGACGCCACTTCCGAGGTTCAGCTGATGAGGGCCGATCCATCATTCTTCTACTATTATTAAATTTGCAGAAAAAAATCTTGAACGGTTTTCTTTTAAATTTGATGATAGGAAATGGTAATGTTATTACAAGAAAGTTTAATTATAACTATTTAAGAAATGTTTGGACACAACTGGTTTGCAATCCCATTCATGATATTGTCAGCTAAAAACTATGTATTAAATATGGGAAAACCATCTTCAATGGTTTTCTTTGAAATCGGATGACAAGGAATGAGGACGGGTGGCAGACGGTACCCATTCCTATATCCCCATCCTACTACGTACCGGGGGCCTCTGTCCCACAACTAAACGTCGACCTGTTTTGGCCTAAGTTGGATATTTTCAGTGTTTCACGAGCGTCGTACCCGAAAGTGAAATATAGGGAAAAACTGTAGAACAAGGGTTGTTAATTCCTGCTCCCTTCTACCTGAGTTGTGTTCTGTATTAAACTTATAATATCATTTTTAATTTTTTTTCCAAAATATTCAACAAAACCATATCATGTGACCCTTCATTGGAACGAGCTCGACGAGCTCGTTCCAAAGAGGGATCACATGATATGTTTTGTTGAATTTTGTGGAAAAATAATATTTTTCCAGCTGCTGAATTTGCGTATTACGTAGACGGATGTGGCCGATTCGCTGGGTAAAGGGCTGTAAAAGCATTTATACAGTACTGGTACTCCAAACTGAACATGCAAGGGTACCGAAAGCAACCCGGGAGGAGGGGGGTGGGCAAGGTTATTAAAAAGGGCGTTCGACTCCTGGTCTGAATTAAATAGGTGTGAATTATATTAATCCAATCCCTAGTGTACCCCACTCCCCCCCCCCCCCTCTTTCACATTGGTATTGGCACACATAAAATCCTTTAGAAACGAAAAGTCGAGTTTCTCAGTTACAGTTTTCAGAAAGTAAAGTATTGACCTCTGGTGCAATTCTGACGAAAAGCGGCACGCTTTGCCATTTTAGTCTCACAGCCAGGGTGCAGATGACTGCCCTCTTCTGATGCCCTTGTAATGCTGACCCAACCCCGAATCGTGCACTACAGACCTCCATTTGTATGATTGACTGTGTGTGCGTGACAAAAGTCAAAGTATCAAATGTAATCTCGTAAGAATGTACAAAATTACAAGCAAGAGGGAATCGATATCTAAGACTCCGATCCAGATACAATTATCCGACTGGAAGAATTATGGGGGGGGGGGGGGGGGGGGGGGGGGGGGGATTCACAACCTAAACCGCCCCTTAAAGACGTTTATCGCCTCCGGAAACAAATCTTTCTCTCGTCGGGCAGAGTACCGATGCACGATACATCCACAGAGGCATAACACTGTCCTAGGGGGTTACTAGATCGATGAGACGTAAAAGAGACCAGAGATACAATCTAGCCATGGTAAACGACAATCGCGGAACTGCCTTTTACTGGTGACATTTTTTGCAAATATAGACTCCTTGAATGAACCCAGATGTGTAGGTAAGTTCCAACGGAAAAATGTATGTCTTGGTCGAGCAAACATGGGCCACATCAACCACCCCCCCCCCTCCCCTCCGCCAATATATGAAGATAGCCCTGATATATACGTTCATACTTTTCTTTTCAGACTTTCGAAATGACTGTTTCTATCGTGGCAGGTACATGCTGAATGGACAGACACTGGATCTATCTTGCAATCTATATAGGTGTCAATATGGTCTTGTGCATCTCATACGAGCGGGTACGTTATGTTTCTAAATCAGTAGTTAATTATTTATTGGGGTTTAACGACACTTTCGAAACCCAGGGTCTCCTCATGTCGGACAGTTTTACGGGTGGAGGAGAAAGGAGTAACCAGACAGAACCAACCAGCAGCGGGCGAACAACAGTTAGCCTCCAACGTACTAACAAAACGTACTACCTCCACACAAGATTGTTAGCATTGGTTGAACATTCGAGATTAAGTGCCTTGTCCAAGGACACGACCAAGTTACTCTTGGTGGGGATCGAGTCGTGGACCTTTCGGTTTGAAGTTCAATGCTGTAACCACTAAGCCACGGCGCTCCCAAGTCAGTACTAGCTGCTGCACAAATAATCTTTTTCAAATAGAGAAATAAACTTTCTGTGGAATGAAGAAACTTTTCATGAAAAGAAAGATTTTTCACAAAATAAACTAAGTAACAAAATAGACCGTACACGGAATATACGAACACACACAGCTGGCAAAGGCCATAATTAGCAGGACCGCTATCATTTTGCTGACAGCTTTCAACCATTTCGTCTGAACAAGAGAGATACGTCTCCCTTCAACAGTATCCAATTGTTTTTAAAATGCTAGTCGACATGTTAACCCTTTACCAAACGTAACGGTCAAAACCGTTCAGCGCTATTCTCAAAAATCGCCAATTAATTTTCATTATTTTTTTCATTTTTTGTCTCAAAAACATATGTTATCACCCCTCGTTGGAACGAGCTCGTCGAGCTCGTTCCAATGAGGGAGTCATAACCTATGTTTTTGAGACAAAAAATGAAATGAAAAAAAATATTAGTTATTCAAGAATTATTTTTGCAAGTGTCGTCTGTTTTTCAGGTTAGGTAAAGGGTTAATTACTTCAAGGCTTACAGATAACTCATGGGTTCTTGTTGGAGATGGGCAATATACCGAAAAACCGAATCGATACCAATATCACGGGGACACCGAGAAACCGAACCCATCATTGAATATCGAAACTATCTGAATTTCGACATATTTATTTATTTAGGCCTATTGGTGTTTAAGGTCACATACTTATGCACAATGGCTAATCGTGACAGTTTTGCGGGTGGATGAAGCCGGAGTACCCGGAGAGAACCACCGTGCATCGACGAGCAACTGTCAGCAACACTCCAACTCTGTTTAAGCTCCGCTCAAGCAGGGTTACAGCGGTTGAAGACATGTGCACCATCGACGTGCAGTACGCCTTAGCACACGGTGTCATCGAGCCCCCGTGTAGGCAACTGGGATAAAGTGCCTTGCCCAAGGACACAACGCGGATCGTCCTGGACGGGGATCGAACTTGGAACCTCTAGCATACAAATCCAACAGTCTACCACTGATCCACCGCGCTCCGACGTAAGACATAAGAAAGTACATGATTACTATAGCAAGGGCGGATCGATATTCCAATCATGACGAAAAAATCCTAACTGAAAAAAATTATCGGGGGGAGGGGAGTACAACACCTATCCCCCTCCCTCGTTATGCATATGCTCTCACCCCAATGAACAAACTAAATAACTAAACGGACATTCAAACTCGCCCATTGAATTTCATTATCATTTAGAAAGCCCTGGCACAAAACATGGGAGTGAGTTATAACAATAACGCTCACTGAGAGAATATTCATCACATTCCACCCTGGCCGTAATAAGTCACGTTAACAGAAAGGCACAAAGAGTGCTAGCAAAGTTTCAGCTTGTGCACCTCTGAGTTAAAATTTAACCCGGAGGTACTCTAGCTGAAACTTTGTTTGCACTTTGGTTGAAATATTCTGGTTGAAACTTGGTGCTTCTGACTATTTTGTTCCGTTTTGAGTTATTGGAAGGAAACTCAACTCCCCAAGATTGTTAAATGTAATTCAGAACTCTTAACATTGAACCACTTTTTTGTACTCGAACGACCTCAAATATTTTATTACACGCCTGTTTTATGTAATCCCTGTCTACTGCAACACCGGACCGTGCGGAAAATGAAAATCTGTTCCGCACATATATGCGGAACGGAAATAGTTGACGGACTATTTTTAAAAAGAACTGAAATTTCACTGGAATTTTCTACAAATCGTGCAACGCAATTACAATTTAAATCGCTAGCTAATAAATGTTTTTTTTTTATAGACGTGGAGGCGTCTAACACAGAACGACACGCGTGTGTGAATTGGTTAATCGATATGGCACTTGTGCCATCGCGGGATAAAACTCGAGGCCTGCGGCCTCTCGTTCTATCCTACCGGCACTCGTGCCTTATTCATTAACCCATTCACACTCGCGTGTCGTTCTGTATTTGTTTGACATCATACTGAGCTTTGTAAAGCGCTTGGCAAACAGTGGCGTCATGCCAACGGTGCACATGGGGGTTGGGGCCGCCCCCCCCCCGATATTTTCGTCGAAGGCCTGGGAAGTGCCATTTCCGGCAATCTGGGAGGCATTTTTTGCTAAAATTTTAGGGCATGCTACGCGCCAACCGATGGTGGAGCTCCGCTTAGATGGTGTTACCGTTCCGAACCCCCACCCCGATTTTTCCCTAGCATGACGCCCCTGTTGGCAAATATCTTTCTGTGTTGGACAAAACCATGAATGCACTTTTGTTTAGTTGCTCACCTGTCGAGGGACGTGCAGTAGGTTCTCTGGCTCAATTAAAAAAACAATTGGATCATAATTTTTTTACCAGTAGGTTTATTTTTAAACGGACTTTTAAAAAATGAAATATGCATACGCCTCTGATCGATGGTTTTTCAAAGCCATTATTTCGTGAACTTCCCAAGAAATCAAGTTGCATCTTCTTAACTACAGACTTGACATCATTTGCAGAGTATGTAATTTAAAAAAAAATACATCGAAGGTGGAATATTTAATTTACCCTTGTAGGCTGTGAAGTGAATGGTAGATGCCATCCAGAAAGAACACGATGGACAGACCGCTGTATAACTTATAACTGCAGAAGAATATCCCAACGAGACTACGTTTTGGTAGCAGCAGAAGTTGTAGAAGGGAGTAAGTTCACAAAGCAAACTTTAATCTGAGGTTATACTTCAGATTAATGGTTTTGTTGTGATTTAAAAATCAGCCCTTATCAGCTTCCATCTCCCCACCAAAGTGGTGCCGAACCTATATCTGATCTCGTTACTTCTCTTTACTTAACACCGGGACCGTAACTAAAAAAGGGGGTAAAGTTGTATGACTGTTTGGAACAAATCTAATTGCTTTACAAATATACTTTTCATCGATAAATACTGTATTTTAAACATTCAACAGGTGAAATAATTTGTAAAGTACCGTACCCCCCCCCCCCCCCCCCCCACACACACACTCTAAAATCAACCCAAATGAACTGGGATGAGTGAATATGACCCCAAATGGTCAGATTACCCCGTGTTGCCAAGTTTTATCTTCATCGGCCGAGGTATGGTGGAGTTTTATAGCCTACAAATAAATATAGAGATATAGTTGCACGGGTTAACGTGACGCCTTGTTAAATAATTCCCCAGTGCCAAATTCAGTCTCGGTCAGTCTCGGCAAGGCATAGTGTACTGTAGCCTATAGACAAAAGTACAGAGAGAGAGAGAGAGAGAGAGAGAGAGAGAGAGAGAGAGAGAGAGAGAGAGAGCCTGCCTTCCAAAAGCGATACGTGAGCCTCGGTACTTCTTGTATTCAGCTGGAACATTCTAACCCTCTGGTCAACGTGCTCTAGAATTTGGCTTGCCCCTCCCAAATCCAACCTCGCCCTTCCAACCTTCCGGCGTCAAGACAGTTTTCCCCATTGTATCTCAGGCATTCAAATATATACATTATCCCGGTGGAAGATGCCATGGCCCCTGTTGGACTATTGTGCTGGGGTGGCTGCTGTTCTCTCTTATAGCCTTATAATTTCTTCGACCTAACGTTTACCTGTAAAATTGCTCACCTGCATGATCGCCGACCCGCAAAATCCATAGTCGAAAATTGATTGTCAATAGCTGATAATGATTATTATACTGAATACTAAAACAATTGAATTAAAGGCAGTACAAAAACAGTTCGATGATTTTACAGTTTTGTATTTTATGAAGCCACAAAAAAGTGTACTCTGGTAACATTGGAAAAAATGATATGCATATTACAGTTTATTAAATGTAACTTTGTCTAGCCGACTGGGGATACGATGTATTGACAATAGATCTTAAAATTCCCCTGTTCATCGTAAGACTGATACTGGCCAACAGAATATCCTGGAGCATGCCTCCTCGAAAATAATTCACTTTCAGAAATCCAAAGGCACTTCTGGTATCATCTGATGCCGACCGAAATTGGTAAATGTTAACGCCAGTTTTTACCAAGCAGTGTCAATCAAACAGCTTATAGGAAGAAGGAATGCTACCACAGAAACACGTCTTGCAAGACCTCCAGAAAGAAGCCGCTACAATTAATTAACCATGTCTCCAATGGAAGTTATAAACGGATGGTATAAGATGAGGACTGAAATTACTGTGGGAATGTTCCTGGATGGGTTATGTGTTTGTTGTGTAGAGGTAGGAATGATTATCCCGCAAACCCTGGAAACATGACAATCCCACGACCACGTCCCAGTATTCTTAGTTGCGACTAGCAGCTCTGTAAGTGGCAATGTCGGTCCGTCGGTCTGTCTGTCGGTCTGTCGGTCGGTCGGTCGGTCGTCTGTCGGTCGGTCGGTCGGTCTGTCGGTCGGTCGGTCGGTCGGTTGGTCGGTCGGTCGGTCGGCCGGTCGGTCGGTCGGTCGGTCGGTCTGTCTGTGACCAATGAGTTTCAAAACTCAATAACTTTTGAAATACTTGATGGAATGACTTTATATTTGGCATGTAAGTGTATCTTATTGATGTCTAGCCACTGCTCAATGCCTGTGTTGTTCCAAATATTTTTCTTGGAGTTATGGCCCTTGATGAACTTAGAATTTTGTGAGATTGCACCACCCGTCGCAGCTACAGCGTCGATGTCGCGACTTTTTTAATCTGTATTGTTTAGCGGCATCTTACTCGTTATTCCCAGTTTCCTACTGTGCGGCTGCAGAGCCAAATGGGATAAGTTTTACATACGGTGCAGTGAGAGAAATGAGCTGAGAAAACACCCACGTAGTGTAGTTTGCCCAAATAATCTGAATTCTTGGACAAAAACATTAACAAATTTAAAGATTATTTCAGATTATACAAACCTCCGCCCTCCCGAGGTAAAAAGGAGGTTGATAAGCAGAAGCTTTCTTTGTGCCTTTAAAAATATTTTTGTACACGAAATATCTTTAAGTGATATCCTAATTTTGATGCCAAGAGTCTAATTTACAAAAAATTGTTACAAAACAAATAGAGCGACACCGAATAGTGGAACTCGCAATCGTTCACATTGTAATTGATCAGTATTATCGTCCGTCGGATAACTAATGAAATTTTTCTCTTAAATAAAACAATGTTTCGGTCCGATAGGGGAGATTTGTTAACTCTTTACCCAACGAATCGCTCGCATCCGCCCGCCTAATATGCAAATTCAGCAGTTGAAAAAATATTATTTTTCAAAGAATTTTAACAAAACCATATCATGTGACCCCTCGTTGGAACGAGCTCGTCGAGCTCGTTCAAATGAGGTGTCATATGATATCGGTTTGTTGAAATATTTTTTAAAATTTGTAAAAACGATATTTAAAATAATAAATTTTGATATCATCTGCGTTGGGTAAAGAGTTAAGCATGGAGTGAAAAATATCAATTTTTCTTGACTTTAACCCATTGAACCCTGGTGGTATCTTCCATGCATCTCAGTTCAATGGACGTCCATATTTATTATTTAGGGGTACACACCAATTAATATTTTCAAAGTTGAAAATATTGATCGGTCTACACCACACTTTAACTTAGCAGCCATCTTATTAAATGAAAGTATGACGTATCATGTTTCTGGACCGGAAAAACGGTCTCTCGTGTTCAAAAGGTAAAATGCCATTGGAGAGACAAACCAAACTTAAGAATCTTCAGTCACATGAGCTCTCCATCTCTCTCTCTCTCTCTCTCTCTCTCTCTCTCTCTCTCTCTCTCAACTATTTCTAGGAACAATGTTGGTAGGGGCACGTCCCTCGTGTACCCCCAGGTTCCCACCTGCCTGTTAGTAACAGATAAACGGTGCGACCGCCACAACAAGTCTTTTCAAAAGTAAACTTTCCCAAATCCAACGTGGACCATTCGTGATGTTCGTTTTTGTCTTTTTCTGAATACTCTTAATTTATTTATTTGTTGGGGTTTAACAACGCTTTGGACAACCAGAGTCACCCCGTGTCGGAAAATGCTCTTAATGGATCACCTGGGTACAATTAGTCAATTATAATCGGCCATGTCGAGCGATTAATCCATTACGAAAATTATTAATCGTGACAACCCTAATAACAAACTAATTAAAGCATTAAGATCACTATTTTGAGACGATTTTTAAAGATTTTCTCTATTATACTCGCAGTGTTAAAATCGGAAGCCACCATACAAATAATAATAGTAATAATAATAATAATCCACAGATGGTTCTCTATGGCTGTACAAAATTGCAGAAAAGTATAAATCAGAGTCTTTTGCCGCGATTTTTAATGTTTTGTAAGTCGATCAGGGGCTTGATTTAAACAAACAAGTAAATAGGTTTAAAAAGATGTTCATATATTAAACATGAAAGCATTTTTATTACATAATTACTGCGAATATCAACCTTACCCGATACAATACATACACTGAGAAATGTGTCAGGTACATCACACGTGGAATCCGGCCTACGCGTAAGAACGTTATTTAAGAAAGTATCTTATTGGTCATTACGCATCTGAATGACCTTATGACGTGAATGAAATGCTTCGAAACAAACGGTGTAATGCAACAATGCAAAAAGACCACCGAAGGTGATATGTTTCTTCAAAAAGATTAGCCATTTGATTCATGTAGCATTGTGGTTTAATTACCAGACACAACTCGGGGAGAGTACGGGGAACTGGAAGCAACGAGTTTTTCCTCCTGTACTTCACGCGCACCGAAGTACAGAAAAACACAAACTCGGGTCCTTGATTCCAGTACCCCTGTACCCCCCCCCCCCCCAGCCCAACACCTTGTGTTCTGTCTTAGTATCTGCGGTTTTGGAAAAGATTTAATTGTTTTCTTCATTGTCCGCAGTGTTAAAATATAAGGGACCAGTGACACCCCTAAATGTGACACCCAGATACTTGAGTTGAACAACTTGAAAATGACTTATGCAAAGAGTTTATTTATCAAATACTAAAGAATTTGGAGCAGTTGTATGGAATAATATTTTACGTTTTCTCCCTTTACCTTAGTGTTAAAAATGGGGTCTCGTTCCACTCCCAAATTTGACCTCAGAGGATCGATTTGAACAGATTTTCACGTATAAAGCATCCGTACACTGTTGCTACATATCAAATATTAACCCTTTACCTGACATGAAAAGGAGACGACACTAGTAGTATGTCTCGCACGTTTCACCTCTTATTTGGGGGACCTCGATGGGGAACCTCGGAAGTGACGTCATGTCACGTGACCCAGTGCCGCCATGTTGTGTTGTCATGGTAACCCACGTGAGCGGCCATGTTGTGACGTCATTTGCATAGTGTTACGTGGTGTTAGTGCGCATGCGCAGCGCGTGTTGTTAGGGTGATACGTGTTTCCGTCGTCCATTTTGTATACTGGAGGCCGCCATTTTGGTTTCTATGGTAGCACGTGGTTGCTATGTTACCCAATTTTTCTGCAATGGGACGGGGTAGGTTCGGAGGGTATGTTCGATTGAATCGGAGTAAATCTAATTACCACAAACAACACGACAATCCCTCCAAATCACCAAAATCCACCCAAAATCACCGAAATAGACTTTATTTGATACGGACTTCCTATTTTATCTGCTTAGCACGTAGTGCTATAGTACCAGGGGGTGTGTTCCTTTGTAGAAGGTTATTTTTTCTGGTTCGGATTTTCCCAGAATCCTCGTTTAATTACCCAAATAAACCCGTCAAGTTGTACTATTTCTAATTCTTTCAGAATCCTATTTAGGATCGCGAAACTTTTGGCTTATAATAGTAGCACGTAGTACCGAGGGGGTGCCTGGGAGTGTGTTCGATTGAAGTAGAGTAATGTTCCCATTATCCCTTTTTTGGATCCCATGGCGTTTTTTTACCCCCAATAAGAGTAGCACGTAGTGCTATAGAACAAATTTACCCAGAATTCATTATTTAAATTACAAGTAGGACCCATATGTGTACTTGAAGGCCATGAAGCTAACTTCAAGTTCCACCATATACTCATGTGAGGATCTACCCATATGTTAAGCTAAGAGATGTGTCGTACGAGGTCTAATTTACTATCCCTCTTAGCGTAATTTCGGTTTTTTTTTGAGAATACCTTTTTCAGCTAATAAACACACACTACAGTTTGTCCTCCGTGAATCTTCTTCTTGAAATGATGTGTCAATTTCTTCTTCTTTGATAACTATTTCTTCTTCTTTTTCAACGTCCATGAATTCAGGTGGTAAATTATGAATGTAATAACAGTCTGGAGAATATTTTCTGTGTTCTTCTATAACATCGTCTTCTGTTTCCCAGAAACGAACAATAATACAACAATGAAAACATTGAGTTCTGTCTCAAGTCCCCAAATAAAAGAATCCAGCTTTTGTCAGTTCATTCGGGGTTTTCACACTTTCACTTTGTAACATGAAGTGAAATGTCTTGAGACGATTTTCCTCCAATGCATACTTGATGTGTTTTGGTGGTCTTTGTTCTGTTGTCTTTCTTATTTTCTCTTCTCCACGTAATAACTGCTCCAGTACTGGCGGTGGAACATCGCGAAAATACGTTTCGAATGAAACGCTCATTCTCTCTACAAAGTCTCTTGGATTTCTTGTTTCTTGGTTTCTTGATTGATAATCATTCAGTGCCATCCTGATCAAACATGGAATAGTGAACATTCTTCAATCCTTTTTATCTTCATTCTTTTTTGGTTTTCTTTCTCTTTTTGGTTTGGGTTCTATTTCAAGGCTTCTCTTCTTTGCAATATCCACTGCTTCGGTCACTTGTTCCCAATCTCTTGTGGTAAACTGGAACCCAACGTCGTTCTTGAACAACTGAATCTGTAAATCGTTGTTAAGTTTGAAGACGGTCACATTAGTAGACATCCTTCTTTTTTGGCTGTCGAAACACAAATGAGCTGAACACCAAGTGCACCAGTTTTTATAGTTTTTCTTCAATACAGCGACATCTAGTGGCTGGTTTCCTCTATGACGTCATTAACCAACACATCATTATCCATTAGATCAGTCGTAAACATGTGGGATATGGTATCCATCGGTACAATGCGACAGCGATGTGTCAAGTAAAATAGACAGTATTGTCCACACACTGGTAATGGCCCTTGGAGGCGTTTTGTATTATACTTCCAATATCTGGAATTCTTCTTCAGGTAATTCTCGAATGGTCTGTGTTGTGGTGGTAATCCATAGGAATCAAAGTATTCTGCGTTGTGGTGACTAACAAAGAGAGCCACCCAATATTCTTTTCTGTGGTCTGGATCCGTGTTGGCTATCAAAGCCACTGGTCTGTGATCTGGTAATCTTCTTGGTAATTTGTTTCCTGCAAATACACCCAAACATATTCTGTTCAAACAACTACCTGACCGAAGTCATAATCTAACTGCAACGTGTTCATGTTGAGTAATCGAAGATTACTTGTTTATTCTTATCCACTTGTATGATGTTCTGGAATTCTGCATACACCAGTACGTTGATTGTGGTTGGTAATGGGTTTTCAAAATGGACTTCTAGTCTCAAGTTTCCTCTCTTCACCAGATCGAAGTGTTGTCCATGTGATAGATCTGGAGTCAGATCGAATACGAATAAGGTGTATCCATTTATGTACTCTTCTCGGCTGATGTGGTTTCCTTCATTCTCATATATTTGCCCAGTTCCTTGGAACAGAGTCGCATAACATCTCGCCATTTCTTGTTGTTCGAATCTAGGTTGTAATGGTTTGGCTGGAATCTGCTGCCCATCCACGTACAAAGCCAAGTAATTGATTTTGTAGTTCTTGAAATTATATGGATTCTTTGAAAAGTTTCCATTGAAAGCATCGTTGTCTACACGTCCCACCACGATGCGTTTAGGTAGTTGGCCTAAAAATAAGTTTTCTTGTGTAATGCTCAGATTTCCTTTCGGCACTGAAAACACCTTTTTTCCACACGGTCAATAGGATATTTTGATGTTGCTTTTGTTAGTGCTTTCTCGTGAGCCATTCTCACGAATGATTGGAGTCTCTCTTTGCGTACAAACATGATTACATCTAGAATTTTGATCTTGTATGTATCGGTATTGGCAATCAGTGCGAAAGCATCTTTGGCTCTATTCATTTTAACATGAACATTAACTCCATTCAGCAAGTAACGAGTTTGGAAAAACATGTCCAAATGTAATCTTCCAGTCATGTCCACGATTTTACTTTTCTCTATAAATTTCTTTCGAAGAAGAAATCCCTTGTTATCGTCTGTCAAATCTTCCATGTGTCCGGCTGTATCCTTGTACCATAATGCATAAGTCAGTTGTGATTTCTTGGCAGCTCGTCCATAACTCAACAAAGTTTCTATGGAAGCTCTGTAGTGATAAGTGTTGTTGGAAGGAGATACCAGTTTTTCATTCAAGCTGATATCGATTTGATTAAATAAGGAATGCATCCATAAATTGACTGGACCCACATTGGCATCGGGTGCAACTGATGTCCCATTGGAATCTACAACCGTTGCTTTAGCATACAAGTATGTCTGTGCCAAATTCAAATAATCAGCTCCTAATCCCGCAATGTGGAATTCTATTGGACCACTGTTTCCTATAGTCGCCAAAGGCCTGGGTTCTACCCATTGCCCATGTTCCACTCTAGTCTGTGTTGGTGGTATAGAAAACAAGCCGAGTTCGCTGTTGACACACTCACAAGATTTTTCATTGATGAGAGACATTATGCACCGAGATTGTCTTGGGTCTGAACAGTTCTCCTTCTTTTTGTCGATTTGCTAGTTTTGCGTGGTGCGGGCCTTTTTATACTTTTCCTGCAGGGTGGTTTCGACCCATCAATCACTTCATTCCAAGCTTCAGCGCCAACCTTTTTGACTCTTTGATTGCTGCCTTTTTTACATTTTTCCCTTCAGTGACATCTTCGGCAAAGGCTGCTCCTTTTCTCACGAGCTGTTTTCCCACGGTCCTGGCTGTAGTTTTCAATAAAGGTAACACCATATTCTTCAGTCCTCCCAATATACTTCCCAAACCATATCCTCTCTGTATTTGAGCTCCAGAAAAAGCCGGTAGACCGTTCCCAGCTTGTTTCGTGTAATATTCTTCGTATAATTTGGACTTACAACAATAAGTCATGTTTATGTGAAATGAAGAGATCTTCGATTTCTGAAATGAAGTGTCACTGTCTTTTTCCCGAACTCGAATGGTACTATGGCTCCTGTGTCACCCCTTATATACACCTGGACGGTACTGAAATTTTTTCGTTCCACTGGTACATAATACACATTCACAAAAGTTTTAGAGATGATATTCCCATATTTTCCACGCACAGATACGATACGAAGAAGTGGTATTCTTGTGTCTCCTACGACTTGGTCACGAACCAAGTCACAGTATACATAGAGTGAATAAAATCCTTGGTTGACATCGGCAACTCTGGAAGAATTGTAAGTTCCTGATTTAAAAACACACTCTTTAAATCCCAAAATATTTTGAAGAGTAGGGCTCAATGTGACCACGACTCCATCACGTACCGTGAAAAGAACTTTACCTGTCACTTCATCCAGTTCAAAAGCTACCTTATCGTGACGAGGCAAGAGCTATTCTTTAACACCATTGATAACTCGTGTCACATCAATGGGATCCGAATAACGACCTTCCTAACACTATAACGAAAGCTTCTTCTCCACGAATATTAAACCAAGTATTTGGATACTGAATCTCTGCCAGACCTACTTCCCATTCTCCCGTGAGATTTACTGGTTGTGATAACTGAGTGGTGTACGTAGTCAACGTGTTTTCTGGAAACACGTTCATAGAACTATTACTTGGTAGAGTCAAATAAAACATTACTTTTTCTTAATGGTTGGATTTGGTAACAAATATCTTATGCTACTACTCAAGAAAGTAGTCCACAACTTGCTGTCTGTGTTCTTGAGAGTGAGATTAACGACACTGGTAATGATGATGATATACAAAATGATTATTTGTGAAAAGTAAGTAATCTCGCTCCTTGGAATTCTTTTGCCAAACAGAGGCCAAGAACCGTTCGATCCTTCTTCCATTTTGAAGAAACCTCAGAGGTTCACTTCCTTTTATAGTTGAGCTGACTCTGCTTGATCCACGAATTGAACGAAGTTGGGTATCCCAACCACTTTACGAACAATTACTTTCCTTCTAGGAAATGTACGACGAACAGGTTTGTGAAGAGTGTATGTGTCTTGAGACTCTAACCATTTTACAACTTGTTTAGTTTTTTTCTTGGACGCTCTACGAAGAGCGTCTACACCACGAAAACTACCAGGCGCTTCAGAATCATAGTACAGTGCTTCCATGACTGCCTTGTTCATGTGACAACTCTATTTATACCCTTTTTCGGTTCACTTTGGCGTTTCTTTTTTCTTTGGTTGTTTAGGTTCCGACTTTATTGGTGCCTGTTTCATAAAATCTCAACGTTCTTTATGACCAATTAATTCTTGGGGTATATTACTATCTCTCAAAGCTTCGGCCAACACTTCCCATCCCTTTGGTTGGAAAGATTTTCGTCTAAGTAAATCGTTTAGAAGATCTGTTACATTCGACCCTACCACTGTTTGATCTTTGTAGGCTACTTCACCCTTCTCATTCCAAGATATATGTGGGTCACTTCTAAATACGATTCAACAACTTTCCCTTTCTCTTTGTCATAGGTACAGAATCGAGAATGTCTTCGTCTTTATTATCTTTCTCGAATTCGACTTTAATTGGTCGAGGAGCCATTACCTTTTGTTGGAATGTCAAGTATCTTTGAAAAATTTGATTATATTGAGTCATCTTTTCATCAGCCGAAAAAAAGGGGCATCGAGAATATCTCTCATTTTTCTATCCAGTGATGAAACAGCCAGTTCATTCGTTTGTCTTGGAGTCTCTTGTAGACGTTCCAATAACCTTGCTTCTACCAAAGCCATCGTCTTTGCATATTCCATCATCCAAATATACCTTTAACAGCGCCCAATAGTACAGGAGGTAGCAATGCTCCCAAGAATCCCCTTTTCTGCAAGATTTGTCTCCTCTTTTTGTCAGAGGTACCTTTATTTGCCACTGCCCTCACTAGTTGTTTCTGACGAACGAGTTTGATTCTCTGAGCTTTGGTCAGAGGTACTGCTCCCTTCAGTATATTCGAGGCACAGTCACACAAACACGTAATCAATTCTTTGCATGTTTTAGTATGGATTTGATGAGTGTGGGTTTCGATTTAATAAGAACCTTGAAAAGAGCGATGTTGCGCTTGAGACGGTCAGACATACTTCTGACTTGAGACAGACTTGTTGCTCCCCTTTTATACTTTTCGGAGGTACACATATTGGGTTCCCTGGGAAAAAATTGACTTCTTAATCTAATGTGTTCAGGAGTATCTTGTTTGAGGTCTATTAAAAGGTAATCATATGGTGTCGAAGTGGCATCTTCGGAAACTTCTCTCAGAAACTTGGAATGACCAGGAGACATCTGTGCTGCCAAGTGTGAGATCTGAGAACGATCCCTAGGATTTTTAAACAAGATCATGTAATGACTATTGAGAGCTACAGTCCTATGGACTTTATTTTTGTCGAATAAATTTTGAACAATGTACATCACACTAATGTTACGGTGATGACTACCTTTAGTAAATAATCTAGACATTCGAACATCTGCATCGAGCATCAGATCATCCAATATGACTAAACTATCAGATTTTAATTCTTGAGGGAGACCCTCTACGAATTCTACTTGGGGTAGAGTATTGTATAATGGTTGCCATTCACTATAACTCCAAATGATGTGACTTGGAACAGGTGATATAATATTTTGAATGTTTTGAATAACCCGATTTACAAAGGATGATTTACCACTACCCGTGGGACCACACAATAAACAAGTGAATGGATGCTTCCAACAAGGATCCATCTTTGTTGTTCTATGTGGGTACTACTTCCTTTTATACCTTTTGGGGAGGTGGCCCCCACTGAACGTGTGTACTACTCCCCTTTTATACCTTTTGGAGAGGTGGTCAATATGACTGTCATCCAAAACTATTTAAAATTGGTGGCCCTCTGACTTCCTGGCTGGGGACAGGTTAAGTTTGTTTGATATTTGTCAAGAAGATAAACATCAAATAACCTCAGCGTCATTGCCACCTTTTTTTCTTGTTTCTTCATTTTATACTTTTTTTTTTTTTTTTTTATTTTTTTTTTTTATAAAAAACAAACATCTATTTACATCTTCAGTTAGAATCCAATTGTAACAGGTTTCTTGGAGGTAATGAATTCAAATCCATAATACAACGTCTCTTTTCATTTGTGAGAGGTTTCTCGAACATATCTTCATACTCTTTCTGCACTGGTGGTGGATTCCTTCCAGAAGTATTATGGTGCCACAGTAGATGGACATCATTCTTGTTAACTCTTTTAAGTGCTTCACTAAAACATGTTATAATCTTCTCTTCTTCAGACATCATTAGGCACACATTATGCTGAATCTGACTTGTCTGATCGACTTTACATCCATTGCATTTTTATGGGTACCCATACAATGTATGGTACACATAATGCCGGCATCCGGGGTGACCATCCGTCGTCCGTCCATCCTTTGTCCGTCCGTCTGTCCGGGTCAACATTGGAGGTTTAGGGGATATTATTATTAGGGGCTACCTCCAAATTAAGGTAGTGTTAGGGTTAGGAGTGGGGTGGGGTTAGGGTTAGCCCCAGAGTAGGGCTTAAGGTTGGGGAGGGTTAGGTCCCGGGGGGGTTGGGGTCAGGGGTGGGGTTTTAGTTTTAGTTGCCCCTAAACCGAAAAATAGCTCCTAATCCTATTGGTTTGGCTAGGGTGGGGTTGGGTCAGAGGTGGGTGGGGTGGGGTTAGGGGTAGCCCCAGAGTAGGGCTTAAGGTTGGGGGTTAGGTCCCGGGGGTGGGTGGTGGTTAGGGTCTGGGGTGGGCTTTTAGGGTTTAGGGTCAGGGTGGGGTAGGGTTAGGGTGTGGTTTTGGGGTGGAGGAGTGGGGTTAGGGTTAAATATAAGTTCTAGGGTGGAGGGGGTGGGGTTCTGGGTAAAATAAGGTTTTGGACATACAAAATGTTTTTTTGGTAGCCCATAAACCCGAAATGTTGGAGCATCCGTCCGTCCGTCCGTCCGTCTATCCGTCCGGCGTCCGTATCCATTTCTTTGGCATTCGATAACTTGAAAAATACTGCTTGGATTGTCAAGTTACTTAATATTTGAGTTCAGGTTACTGATGTGCCGAGCTGTATAGTTTTTGGTGTAAATCTGATAATTTGATCATGAAATATTAACCCTTTATCCTTCAAATTGAAAATTCCTCCAATCCCTTCGGCATTCGATAACTTGAAAAATATTGCTTGGATTGTCTAGTTACTTTATATTTGTGTTCAGGTTACTGATTTGCCGAGCTGTATAGTTTTTTGTGTAAATCTGATGATTTGATCCCGAGATATTAACCCTTTATCCTTCAAATTGAAAATTCCTCCAATCCCTTTGGCATTCGATAACTTGAAAAATATTGCTTGGATTGTCAAGTTACTTAATATTTGTGTTCAGGTTACTGATGTGCCGAGATGTATAGTTTTCGGTGTAAATCTGTTATTTTGATTCTGAGATATTAACCCTTTATCCTTCAAATTGAAAATTTCTCCAATCCCTTTGGCATTCGATAACTTGAAAAATATTGCTTGGATTGTCTAGTTACTTTATATTTGTGTTCAGGTTACTGATGTGCCGAGCTGTATAGTTTTTGGTGTAAATCTGATAATTTGATCCTGATATATTAACCCTTTATCCTTCAAATTGAAAATTCCTCCATTCACTTTGGCATTCGATAACTTGAAAAATATTGCTTGGATTGTCAATTTGCTTTATATTTGTGTTCAGGTTACTGATGTGCCGAGCTGTATAGTTTTTGGTGTAAATCTGATAATTTGATCCTGAGATATTAACCCTTTATCCTTCAAATTGAAAATTCCTCCAATCCCTTTGGCATTCGATAACTTGAAAAATATGCTTGGATTGTCAAGTTACTTTATATTTTTGTTCAGGTTACTGATGTGCCGAGCTGTATAGTTTTTGGTGTAAATCTGTTATTTTGATCCCGAGATATTAACCCTTTATCCTTCAAATTGAAAATTCCTCCAATCCCTTTGGCATTCGATAACTTGAAAAATGTTGCTTGGATTGTCAGGTTACTTTATATTTGTGTTCAGGTTACTGATGTGCCGAGCTGTATAGTTTTTGGTGTAAATCTGATAATTTGATCCTGATATATTAACCCTTTATCGTTCAAATTGAAAATTCCTCCATTCACTTTGGCATTCGATAACTTGAAAAATATTGCTTGGATTGTCAATTTACTTTATATTTGTGTTCAGGTTACTGATGTACCGAGCTGTATAGTTTTTGGTGTAAATCTGTTATTTTGATCCTGAGATATTAACCCTTTATCCTTCAAATTTAAAATTCCTCCAATCCGTTTGGCATTTGATAACTTGAAAAATATTGCGTGGATTGTCAAGTTACTTTATAATTGTGTTCAGGTTACTGATGTGCTGAGCTGTATAGTTTTTGGTGGAAATCTGATAATTTGATCCAGAGATATTAACCCCCTTTATCCTTCAAATTGAAAATTCCTCCAATCCCTTTGGCATGAGATAACTCAAAAAATATCAATCCGATTGTCATGTTACTTTATATATTTATTCAGGTTACTGATGTGCTGTGCTGTGTAGTTTTTTATGTAAACCTGATAATTTGGTCCGGAGATATTAACCCTTTATCCATCAAATTAGACACTCCTCCAATCCATTTCTATATGTACCCATACCTTGTATGGTGTACATAATGTCGGCATCCGTGGTGGCCCTCCGCCATACAGCTTTCTACTAGTTGCGCATATGGGTACACATCTGACGATTTCATCGGCCTATTTTTCTTTCACTACAGTGTCAATGTTCTCTTCGACATAATGAGCATATGTCAAGCAAAGTTCATGCTGCAAGCAAACTTTCCTGAGTTCACTATCAATTTCATCAACGATCAATGGTCGTGGTTGGGTTATTCTCACTGTGATCTTCTTCTTCTTCTTCAAAGGTGGTTCTTGAATTGGTTTTTGAAGTCTTAGTAGGTTTAGTGTCTTCAGGAATTTCAGTTAAAATTGTTTGTTGGGTTTTGATGGCTGCATCTACTTCTTCTATTTGGGACTTCAAGGCATTCCATTCTTCTAAAGATAGAGCAACACCAGTCTTCGTAGAATAAGGTTTCTGGTCTTTTCCCTCAAAGTATCTTTTGAGATTAATCTTCAGTTCACCCTGGTACTAGGTGACGTTAGCATAAGTCTGATTGGTCCAATTCGGAACATCTTCTCTTGTCAATGGTTCAATCGTGAATGATGCCAAGTCCATGCTTTGCCTAATCTTATATATTTTTGACGGACGTGATTGAAAACATCACCCCAGTTCAACAAATTCTGATTGACTTTTTGATTCATAGTTGGGGTTTGTGTTTGTTTCCTGTAGGACTATAGGTTAAAGTTGGAAAATTAGTATAGAAGTCAATGGGAAAGAAACACAATGGGAATACAGTAATTTGATGGGTTGATTAGCTTCGATCTGATTGGTCAGTTTGGCGATCAAACTGCAATCTTGATCCTTAAACTGTAGGATATGGCCCTCTGCATTTTATACTGGCTTGGGACAGTCAAGCTACAAACCTCTGTCCAATGGAGATAAGTGAAATAGCTCGAGTGCATTCCCACCCCCTACAGTTCGTATCCTCTTTGAGGGAGTTTTTTTTTTGTTCATTAAAAAAGAAAACGAAAACAACATGTCCAACTTAGCAATTCAGTTTTTCTATCATAAAAATTTCTCATTTCTTTTAAATATTCACAACAGAGAATTTCTTAGTAATAATGATGATGATGATTTATTCCTTTGGTTATACAATAGGGGTAGCCTAAAAGACACCAGGAATCAACTTTGTTTTAAAAAAAATGATATGTAACAAAAAAGTTTGGAATAAAGAAGTATCATCTGGTTCCAATAGGTGTAACCTAAAAGATACCATGAATCAACATTTTTTTAAAAAAATAAATGGAACTAAAAAGTTTTGAATGAAACTAAGTTTTAAATGAAACTAAAAAGTTTGGAATAAAGAAGTATCCTCCACTTCCAATAGGGTTAGCCTAAAGTATACCAGGAACATGATGATGACGATAATGATGAAAAAATCCTCTCTGTATTAGAATAAATAAAAAATTCAAAAATCTTTACGCTAGAAAAATGTATTGCCTTGTAAGACTTACCATTTAGGTTTTTTAAAAATTTTTTATGACTGCCACAAAGGACTTTATGAGGACTTGCCATAAAGGACTTTGTGAGGACTGCCATATAGGACTTTTTACTTAGAGAAAAATACTGCCATATAGGACTTTATGAGGACTGCCATATAGGACTTTTAATTAGAAAAAAAACTTGCCATATAGGACTTTATGAGGACTTGCCATAAAGGACTTTAGAGAATGCCATATAGGACTTTATGAGGACTGCCATATAGGACTTTTTAATTAGAGAAAAAACTTGCCGTATAGGGCTTTAGAGAATGCCGTATAAGACTTTAGAGAATGCCATATAGGACTTTAGAGAATGCCATATAGGACTTTGTGAGGACTGCCATATAGGACTTTTTAATTAGAGAAAAAACTTGCCATATAGGACTTTATGAGGACTTGCCATAAAGGACTTTAGAGAATGCCATATAGGACTTTATGAGGACTGCCATATAGGACTTTTTAATTAGAGAAAAAACTTGCCGTATAGGACTTTAGAGAATGCCGTATAAGACTTTAGAGAATGCCATATAGGACTTTAGAGAATGCCATATAGGACTTTGTGAGGACTGCCATAAAGACTTTTTAATTAGAGAAAAAAAAACTGCCATAAAGGACTTTAGAGAATGCCGTTAAGGACTTTAAAAATTTGGTGAGCCTAACATGAGTAGACCACCTAAAAACCATTTCGGTTTTTAGGAATTTTTCGGTCAACTAAACAGGACTTTTTGTAGGCAAAAGCCAGACTTTGTTCAGGCTGTAGAAAAATATGACACTCACTCAATTGTTTCTTCTTTAAATCTCTAGTGGTATGGTGCTAACCCCATCTTCTAAAACTCTTTCTTTTGGGTAGAAATACGATAGTCCATCATTGCTCTGCTGGTAGGTATACATAATGTTGTCATTCATAACAAATCCTCGGTTGATGCCAGATCCACTTTGTTGAGTCTTCAAAACTTGCAGATATTTGTCTTTCGTCAAATCATTGTGGCGTTTGCTGATTCCTTTACAACTATATTTATTGGTGGCACCGAAACAATAATATGTTTTACTACACAGTCCAACAATGCCGGTTCCTTGCCATTCTACCTTGAACAAGCCTGGAGTTCTCCTGTCAAAACGCTTTCTTTCCTGGCAACATGAGGGTGGCAGCCATTCTTTGCCTTCTAATTTGGTTTTCACATAATCATCTCTGTGGAAATCACAACACTCTGATGGAAACCACTTGTGATTATCTTTGTAAAATTCTACTCTCTTCTCTGGTTTCACTAATTCATCTATGGATGGTGACGAGGTACATAGATATGCAGAATCTGTGTCCATTTCAGCATATTCGAAATCTTAGCGGTTGATTAAAGTATTGATGACATCATAATAGAACTGAAGCATCCGGAGTTTCGCATATTTGTAAACAAAGAATCCGATGTGAAGTGGAAGATCGAACTTGATGGTCTTCTTATTCAGTTAGACTTTCATATAAAGTTTCATCTAATGGATTCAAGGCTCTGTAGGACATGTCATTTACAGCTTTGGTGACTTCTTCATCACTGCAATAGCACACACGTCGATGCTTCTCTTTGTTGGTAACGGTTTTGCCATATCCAGAATTTCCCAACAGCTTCATGGTGTCGGCAACGATGGACTTGTCAGGATCAACATCTCCTTGTCTTCTTGCTTCAGATACTTCATCTCCAAATTTTTCAAAACATCTTCTTGCTTTATATTGGGTAACTTGATAGACGTGGTCAACTTCAATACCATGCTGGAGGTACCACTGCAGTAAAGGGGTTGCAAACAACATTTTTTCTGCTACATAGCTTCCGATCAAACTTCTACAGGGTTTCTTCATCATTCCATTCTTCTCGGCAAAGGACTTCATGTGTTCACCAATATTATCTATGGAAATATCTGTATTCTTGAAGATAGGTGTCATCTCTTCAAAGTAATCTTTCAGGTGATCTGGTACATGTATATCATATTCGACCAAACCAAACAGTTCACCGGACTTCACTTTGTTCAGTATTTCTTCATCTGTCATTGCACCATCTATTTTGTCTGAAAAGTTCTCTTTCAAGAAGGTTTTGAGTGTGGCGTCGGTCTTCTTCATCTCTCTCCACTCACACTCCCAGATTTCAACAAGTTTACAGCTCAAATCGGTGATGTACTGTGCATTGGTACGGGTGTCTTGTAGCAGTTCTTTCATGGGTTTATCTCTAACTTCATTATAGAGGATAGGAGGGCCATTCTTATCTTTCATACAGGTATGTCCGTGCCAGAAGCCGCCATGGAATTGGTATACAGTCTGTGTCTCTTTGCACCAACCATAAACTGATGTCTGATGTGGATGTCATCTCTCATCGATAAAAACTCTAACCATTGTTCAGCCATTTTACCACACTTCATTTGATGTTCTGGTTTAAAATGGTTTTCTTCACGACGTCTAATGTTCCAACCCGTTGGCATCTCTTGCATTAGGCACCAAAGATATAATGCATTCGCATCAAAGCCTATAATACTTCCACATGGTTTTGCTTCTTTGCCATATTTTGTTTCTCTGATTCGGGTAACATCTTTCTCGTGGTACCGGTTGAAGATAATTGAAGGTCCACCAACGATATTATCTTTCACTAAGTAATGCAAGTCTTTGTTTTTCTGGTTAAATAATGTGAAGTAAGTGTCACCATTCATGGTCTGGAACAGGTATTTCAACGTAAGGCCTGGAACACTGATACCATCTTTAAACATGTCGATGTGGCGTTCTTGGTAGAAAGCAAACTGCTTGTCAACTGCTTCAAGGAATGGTTTTACATCTCGGTTATTATACCAGATCAGAAAATCACGGAAAGTTGTCATCTCCAGGTCGTTCCATACATGCTGGCAGTACTGGTATTCTTCATTGGATATGTTTTCTTTCTTGAGAGAACTGTAGAAGGCTTCATGGTCTGGTAGGTGGTCTTGATCCAATTTGTCCAAGCTGTCGATCCATTCATATGGTAAAATGCCCTTCGTCACGGAACAGCCAAATGTTTTCAAAAACTTGTCATAGCTGAATCCTGGAGCGAGGTAGTTGCAAATATCAACAAACTTGAAAGATTCTGTCGAGACACCATTCATATGGTAAAAATCCCCTCGTCACGGAACAACCAAATGTTTTCAAAAACTTGTAGTAGCTGAATCCTGGAGCGAGGTAGTTGCAAATATCAACAAACTTGAAAGATTCTGTCGAGACACCATTCATATGGTAAAAATCCCCTCGTCACGGAACAACCAAATGTTTTCAAAAACTTGTCATAGCTGAATCCTGGAGCGAGGTAGTTGCAAATATCAACAAACTTGAAAGATTCTATCGAGACGCACATGTAGTTATTTGATTTCTTCACTGCAAACTTGAGTGGATTCTGTCTCTTCAGGTATGTCATCAGTTCACGCTTGACTACATTCATATCATATTTTCCAGAGTTGAATCCGATGACGGGCATCTCTTGCGGGTAGTCTTGAAATTTCTTCTCCAATTTTTGTAAAGGGTGCATCTGGGATGTATCTTCACCAGTAGCTCTGGCTTCCGCTTCCTGTCTTTCATCAATTTTCTGTCTGAGTTTAAACAAAGTCCAAGCATGATAGGCCTGCATAAGTTGGTGGCAATGAGATGAAATATCTGTGAGGTATGTCATCATTTCTTCAACAAGTTCTTTAGAATTTCCATTTGTAATAAAACATTTCGGTTCTTGGTATTCTGGAACATTACTACATATGCTCACACTCAATGGTCGGTGTTCTGCTTCCCATATCAGTTTATCACTGTCGGCAGATAGACTGGATTTGACAAAGTAACTTTCAAAATCAAACATTGCACGGTATGGATAAAACTTCTTCTCTTCGGGTACTTCTATACCTTCATCTTCTAACAGATCAAATGAGGACTGGGATGGATGGTATACACCGCCAACATACTGGTAATTTACTTTATCTGTACATGTTTTCTCGTGACGCCGTAGAAATCGGACAGATTTCCATAATTTGCCGTATTTGCGGCATTCAGAGGATTTGCAGTATTGGTCTATATCGATGATGTAACTAAAATGGTTCTTGTAGACGTTCACATACATGGTATTTTCAAACTTTCTATGAGATCTCTGTACTAATTTGGCAACAATTTGGTCATCATCATTCTTGACAAGTTCATATACTTGAATGTTTACTTCAAAACATTTCTCCGAGTCGGGTAATTCGGCTAAAGTTACTTCACGGAATTCATTTTTTGGCTTCTTTGTATACTTGTTGTACATGGCATCTGTTGTAGTATTCAAATTGTGTGGTGTGGAACCACTCCATAGAGCTAAACATCGGAAGATACACAGGTTGTCGTCGTAGGTAAACTGGTTATAGTTTAGTTCATTCGTTTCATTGTGTCGCAGGATAAAACCAAAACTAAGATTAATTATAAATCTTAAGTGCTGTGGCAGAAATACGGTAGTCATCAATTCATCATTCATCATCTTCAGGTTCATATCGTTGATCCGGTAGTTATACTGGTCCCGGACTCTTCTGTTCATCATGTGGCGAGTTCCAATAGAACTCCAGTTATCTGTTATCTTCGTACATGGTCAACATCTCATCGGTCTCTTCTTCAGACATCATATTCTTGTCAAAATCAGTAGGGTCAACATCATAACGGGTGGTCGTCGTGGTTCGTGGTTGTTTGGGTGGTTCTCTCTTCGGTTCGTCGGTCTTCCTTTTAGATGGTTCAGGAACTGGTCGGTGGGCAACGCTCTTGTGTCGGTTAAAATGGAGTATTTGGTTAAATTCCTGGCCGCATTCCATACATGTGTAGGTCTCCAAACATTTCTTCAGGTGTTGATCCAGCTTCTCTTTCCTGGTAAAGGTCTTGTTGCAGTTGGCGCAATCGTGGGTCTTCTTCTCTCCCCCGTGCTTGGTACGCACATGGCGATTTCGGTTGCAGCTGTCCGTAAAGGTCTTTTCACACTCTTCCCAGGCATAAACATCAGTCCTGGTAACGGCAGTAGCAGCATCAGACTCCATCTTCATAACTTTTTGCAAAGGCAAAATTGCTATAGAAAACTCTCTAGTGATGTGTTCAGTTCGAAGGATCGAAACAGAACGACGCGACGTTACTCTTCTCCGGAATTTATTTCTACGTGACGGACGTTTTTGAAAACGTCACGACGTCACAGAGCGTTTTTTCATCGCTATTTTCATTCTCGGTGGGGGTTGGTGTTTGTTTCCTATAGGATTATAGGTTAAAGTTGGAAAATTTAGAATATTAGTATTCCTCATTGGAACGAGCGCGACGAGCTCGTTCCAACGAGGGGTCATCACCTATGTTTTTGAGACAAAAAAATGAAAAAAAATAATGAAAATTAATTGGCGATTTTTGAGAATAGCGCTGGACGGTTTTGGCACTTTCCGTTAGGTAAAGGGTTAAAGCATTTCGATCAATGGATGTGAAGAAGATTTTTGTACTGGTTTAACCATTGCCCTATAGATTACTTAACAGGTGCGAATTCGTCTCGCCTGTGCCGTCAGACAGTGATTTGATCGAAAACGACGCACTGAAATAATAAACCGCATAGCCTAAACCAACCAAAAGTATTTGGAGCTAAAGTTTGGTGCCAAATGTTCTATTTTTGGTGCCAAACGAAATATTTTAGTGCAGTTGTCTCCATTGGCACCGACAGCGTAAACACTGCATATGAGGTTTCATGATGAAACCGATCAAGATTTTTCTACCAGTATAGGCTTTTATTGCACGTCTGTTCTATGAATTCCCCATCTCTCGCACCACCAAATCATGCGGAAAATGAAAATCTGTTCCGCACACATGTGCGGAACGGAAATCGTTGACGGACAATTTTTAAATAGAAGCGAAATTTTCACTGGAATTTTCTACAAATTGTGCACCACAATTACAGTTTGAATCGTTAGCGATAGCTAAAAATCGCCCCCTGAGTTCCAGTGTGCCCTATGTGCCTAACATGGGACACATTTGAACTCAGTGCAAGAAATAGTAACACGGGTTCCCCTCGCAAATTTGGTTGGCGATAAAATGTGTTCTTTTTGTTGATAGTTGAAGTAAACACAGAACGACATCCCCTTGTGAATGGGTTAATCGATATGGCACTTGTGCCATCGCGGCATAGGCCTCTTGTTTTATCCTTCCGCGCTGGCACTCGTGCCATATCGATTAACCCATTCACACTCGTGTGTCGTTCTGTGTATATAATCCCCATAAGGATGCTTCAAAGACCCGAAGCCCCCACCCCCCCCCCCCCACCCCCCAGGAGATAGCTCTGTACTATAGCATTACGTGCTATTCTTATATGCCCCAAATCGAGTTTCATATCAGAGCACGGAATCCCATTTCACGGAATCGGATAAGAATCCCACTTACGGAATCCCTTTTTGAGAATTCCTTTTTGGAAAACGTCTGTGGCTGTTGAATCCCTTTTTCTGAAATGAGTCGACGAGTCATATGTGGAGTTACTCGAACGAGCAATTACTCTGTAGCTCATTTGCTCCATGGGATTCGAGTCGTTCGAGCATTATGTGGAGACACTCGATCGAGCAATTGTTCTATAGCTCATTTGCTGGATGGGATTCGAGTCGATCGAGCAATTGCTCATGGAGCAATTATCCTCTTTAGCCTTATCAACCCTGTTTCTAGTTGTCCTAGTTGTCCTACTTGCGGAATCCTTTTTTTAAAAAAAAAAGCATCTGGCCTTTGGCACCCGTTTTTCTGAAATGAGTCGAAGAGTCGTATGTGCGAGTCACTCGAACGAGCAGTTGCTCGATAGCTCATTTCCTCGCTGGGATTCGAGTCGTTCGAGCAGTATGTTCGAGCAGTATGTGGAGTCACTTGATCGAGCAATTGCCCTATAGCTCATTTGCTCGATTTGATTCGAGTCGTTCGAGCAATTGCTCATGGAGCAATTACTCTCTTGGCTCTTTAGTTTATTGCGGAAAATTATCAACCCTGTTTCTAGGTATCCTGCTCCGGCACCCTTTTTTTCTGAAATGAATCGAAGAGTCGTAAGTGCGAGTCACTCGAACGAGTAATTACCCGATAGCTCATTTGCTCGATGGACTTCGAGTCGTTCGAGCAATCACGTACCATAACTACTCGATAGATTCTTGGCTTTAAGAACCATCGGGAAATTACTCTTGTACAAAGGAACATACCCCCCGAACATACCCCTGTCTTGTTGTAAGCCTTTGGGTCACATAGCAACCACGTGCTACCATAGAATCCAAGATGGCGGCCCCCAGTATACAAAATGGTCGATAATAAACACGTATCACCCTAACAACACGCGCTGTGCATGCGCACTAACACCACGTATCACTATAGTAATGACGTCACAAGATGGCCACTCACGCGGGCTTCCATGGCAACCAAACGACGTAACTAGGTCACGTGACTATGACGTCACTTCCCCTCCGGCTCTCCCTCCGGCCAATGGGGGACGATCCATCGCTCTCTGAGCGCGGTCAAAATCCTTGCCTCTACCGTTACGACGCCAAGTATTGCCCCCCCCCCCCCCCCCCCCCCCCCACTCCGAACATAGCGTGAACAAGCTTCATTCCACACCCCAAAAAGAAACTCAGTTTGGAATATCAAGTCATTGAATTTGCATCTATCGGTTCTTGAGAGGATTTTTGTTTTTAAAATGAATTTTTCCCGCTTCCTTCCAAAGGGGGTGAGGCCCCATCTTGATTTTAACGAAATTGAATTACCTAAAATATATATTGGAATCGGGTCTGATGGCCAGGGGTTTGGGAGGAGAAAACTCAAACACCACCTTTACAAGGGCGACGGATGACAATGGATGAAGGGTGGTTTCCCCATATGACTTCTAATTAGGGGTTATTTGGAGAAACATCAGCATGACAATAAACTTTTCGCTTACGCCAATAGTTCCAAATGGTAAAAATAAATATTTTGCAATGACCTTGTTTTCTTTTGCGCCACATCACAGTACTGTTCATGAATAAATTTGCCCTCTATTAAAACCAGGGGTGTCGCGAAGATGAACGATTGCGGGGGCGGGGGTATAAACCCAGTTTGTCCCGCCTGCCATGACACAAGTTCCGACTGATGATTCACTACTCAAAAAAATTCCAGCTGTGTAGGCGATTTCGGATAGTCTGACCACTGACTCGCACATCTGTCGCTCGGTGCAGCTGCTAGCCAATTTCTGAGGCACTTTGATGACGGTTACGAAATGCTGTGGTTCGGATGAAACGATCCTGGTTAGCAGATGTCGCCCTTGGACGACCTGACCGACGTCTGTCATCAACATTGCCTGTTTGGCGGTAGCGTGACCACACTCTGCTAATCATCGATTGAGAACGTTGAGAGTCACTGCAGTCTGTCTGTTGCCAGCTTCCAACATGCCAACGGCACGTAAACGTTCGTCATGTGTCAGTCCTCGCATACCTCAAAAGTTACGTTTCGACCAGAAACTATTGATGAACGAGTTTATACCAAGAAAAGAACGATGAGCCCTCCGAAAGAGTCCGTCCAGTACTAATGCAAATTTCAAAACGTACCCCACAGAAATTAACGCGGCGATCGTGCGAAAAACCTGCACGAAGTTTTCGTGGGCCGGTGGCATTCATGATCCACACTAATCTTGGGAACATATTGATGTTTCCATTCACGTGTATCCAATACCATTTTCCGAAAATATCAACATCAGTTTGGATATCCCCTACTTTTTTTTAATAGTATGTTTTCCAACCACATCAATAAGACGGGTTCTTCGAAGGGAAGCGTTAATGATGTAGCTGGAATATTTGTCATTCGGAATTACAGTTCACAAGAGTGAGGAGCTTCATTCGTGCATATAATAGTGTAGTTGTTGAAGATGCGTGGGCTTCCCAACGTACTTCTTGTTCGATTAGCACGTACCTGACTCAAATTGGTCACGCTGAGACAGAGTCGACCATGGACATTCATTCGCACGAGCCCAACGATGTGTGTGACATACAGTGCGGCCGCTGTGGACTGGTCACTTTCCACGGGTGGGCAATATTTCCACGGTCGCAATAATATTAGATTCCAAACACCAATTAGACCAATAGTCATCAAAAAATTAATCAATGAAGCATTGGGTACAACCTGGTGCTTTCTTAATTAAAATTTTGCTGATGGTGATTTTTATTACCTGGTAACCGCATGCGTGGACAGCACAACCCACACGTGGATTACGTCCAGCCCACGGCGACTGTACTGTGATACTAAGTATAGCAAATCTAGTCTTGTAAGAAAGTACATGCTTATTAGTAAGAGCGAATAAATATCCATGACACCAAATTCACCAAACCTGACGAAAATATTCCAACTGGAAAACTTTTGGGATGTCCACTCCTCCATTGTTACACCCATGAATTTATAACTACAAAACCCCGTGTAACTGCGTGTATCTGTCACACACCATCGCTTTTTTTCAGATATTACACATTGGAGTGGCAAATGAAGTTAGAAATGAATTAATGAGTGTGCACAGCATTTTTAGTGGTAATACTAGTTTGCCTTTCTGTCTGTCCACCCGTCTGTTTGTTCGTGATCAAATCTATCTGTGATCAAACATTCATCGCGCTCGAAGCTTTGCGTATAATTCTGTTTAGCATTTTAAACGTTTTTACAGAAAGGCTGGTGATTTTTCCATCCACTGTTTTGGGGTTTCGATATTTTGAGAATAACAATGAATTACCAACGATGTGGAAATGCATAACATAATTTAAATTCATCTGTTTGTGTTATATTGGCGTAACCCTCTACGTAACGTCAATGGCGGCGCTACCCAGACTTTATTCCCATACACATGCAGTTGTTGCTATTTGTTCTTTCTAAGACATGACCAGAATGGCTCGCGCAGTAAAACAGAGAAGGCGGCAAAGCTTCAAAACACATTATTCCTTTAGGTTACCACCACGTTTTTTAGCCTAACCTGCTAATGGGTTACGAGGTCAGCTTTTATTTCATGGTCTGTACACACCCAGCAGAAGAAAATATCCAGGAATGTTTTAAAAGCGCGGAATCAGATAATAATAAACCATGTGCGTCTACGCACCTCGTCTCCGAAATATGGGTCTTTCACATTATGAAGCACGGCAGGGATGCAAGTTGGCTAAGTGGTTTGTTTGCATCCCTGCTGTGCTTCACACCTTCAGACAGATCTTCATGTGAAAGTTGCACGGTCGTACTCACGTTTTCTCGTTTTTGACGTCCAAAAAAGTGGAGATGTATCCCAAAAAGCCACCAGAAAGCTTAATTTGAAATCACAATTCCATTTTTTTTCTAAGAGTCCACTAAACACCGAAAAAACCCCACACCGAAAAAACTCAAACCTTCTATGATTGATTGTGCCCTAAGAAATTGCACAGATGCCTACGGTATCTGAATATAATGTTATGATCCAAAAAGGCCACTTCCGGATACTCTCCCCCACTTCAAGGAAACCTTGTTCCCTACCCCCCCCCCCCACCCCCCGAAACGACCATATCGGACCAGCACTATTCACACAAATCACCATTCAAATGTCATATTTTTTTAATGTTTGCCTCTGAAACATAGCTTATGTCCCCCTTATTAGATCGTACTCGGCGAGTTCGTTGCAGTGAGTGGTCATAAACTGCGTTTCTGTAGCAAAGAAATTTAAAAAAAATAATTACTTAATTTTCAATTCTTTAATTTTTTTGTCTGTTAGTCGTAAACATTTTTGTAATACGGTTTCCCATCCTTTTTTACAGGTATAACTCTAGAGTAAAAAATATTGTCTTCTACTCGCTAATCCACCCTTGACCCTATACGGATTTTTATTTGTTGATTTTTTTATTGTCACAAATGAAAATGGAGTAAGAAAAGGTACCCTGCACAGCACCTCTTTATAGCGAATTGAGA
>JAUFNR010000290.1:0-50506 GCA_031216915.1 Pictodentalium vernedei
AAGGGGTATAGGCAGAATATGCTAGTGCTAGTTTTTAATAAAAAATGAACAGAAAAAAGCAGCTGTGATAAGTTACGCTATAAACCAGCTTAATGATTGAGCAGACGATTTTTTTGACAGGGATCTGTTTATTTGTTCAGACCGGAGTAACATTGTCATAACATCCAGAGTTACTATAAATAGTAACAATTGACTGATGTTGGCACTTATTTTGGTACAAAATATCATCACCAGGTATCAAACTTTGAACACAAATATCCCAAAAAGGGGTGAATGGAATCTGCAGATGTTCCGAACCAAAATCCAGAACATCTCAATAAAGAGAAAGACTCTTTTTACCCGTTAAAAATATTGTTTGTAAAAAAGCGCATTTTCGAAAATTTGTGAAATTTTACCAAATTGGCACTCATTTTTTACCCCTGTCCATATTCTTGTCCAAGCATTCAATCTATTCTCAGTCAAGTTACGTATGTTTCCGTGGTATAGAATCACCCATATATCAATAACACTGACATTTCTGAAAATGCGAGGACCCTCCGATGTAGGAAGCACACCTATTAGGAAAAAGCAATTCAAAGTGCCAAAGATTCAGCATTTGACCACCACCTAATTGTTTACTGTTTTTTGGGTCACACCCACCTAGTATTTATGCCTAAATCATTGCTATTAAACATAACAAAATGAAGTTTAGCATATTGTTTGCAATCAAGTTGCCACTTCAGAGAAGAAGCACACAAGTCTTTAAATCCTGGGTCATATTAAAGCAGTAAAGCATAACGTGGCCACCCCAGTTTCCAGGGACCCTACAAGAATACACCCATGTGCACTCTTATAAAATATAAATCCATCGGCTGTAGCAGCGTAAATGCTCTCCCTTGTCTATAGCTCCTATGTGTTTGTGTGTGTGTGGGGGGGGGGGGGGCGGGCAGGGACGAAAGGGTTGGAGGAATCAAACATAGTTTAGCCAAGCCCTCCACTGAAAGGCATTAATCATGATATTCTGAGATTTTGGGTATAAGCACACATATCGAAAATCTGCGCCCCTGATAAATCTAAAACAAATTGATAATTTGGTTTGTTCAAAACGTACTCTCATAACTCTAAATGCCATTGATAACACTTGTGTGGAAGCTGGACAATATAATTGAAAGCTCATCCCTTAGCACTGAACAAATATGGGACTATACTTGAAGGTATCCAAAGCAAATCCACCCTCATCACTTCACTCACCGTTACACGTCTTGATCGTCATTTTGAATGTAAAAATATCTCCCGGGCCACAAAATAATTGGCCTCCCGTTAAATGAGTGTCTTAGATATCTCAAATGACTGATATTTAAGCGAGCGCCATTGCTATTCGAGGTTTGCTCAGTTGTATATAAGGAAGGCCTTTCCCGTTTCAAAAGGGAACAATCAAAATCAGCTTCTGAAAGGCACCATTTGATTTTAGACACACTTACCTCCCTCCGTCTTTCTGGTAAGAAGACGCTGTGGAGGTATAATCGAAAATATGGCAGTCTTCCAAATCGCAGAGGTTGCTTTCCTGTAGAAGCACTGAAAAACAAACGATTGGAATTGGCAAGTTTCTTTCGGTCGGCTGTAACAGCTATATTTTGAATAGATAGAACACTAAAAACGCGAACAGAAGATCATTCATTCAGTCTGTTTAGAAAGAATATGGATGGATTCTCCTTGAAGACTTTGCCTCGTGTTTCATATATCTAACGAGTGAAACTCCGAGTCATGATTTTATAATGTACAGAAAAGTGACACTTTGCGTCAACCTACGGCTGTCATTGCCGGAAAAACTGAATTTAGGCCTACCCATTGTTTACTTCAAGTTGATTTATTCTGTCAGAACAAGCATTTCAGCAAAAGGAAATGAGAAAATAATTTATTTTTATATGTAGAACATTTCTGCATCATAAAATGGGCAAAAAAAAATATTGAGGTTTTTGATGAATTGCTTAAGGGTAACCATAAGCAAAAATTGAAAAAAAATTTTTTTTTAGTTGACTAAACCAATAAATAGCACACGTAAAATTTTCCATTGTTCATGATTTTATTCTTGTGAAATATTATCTTCTGAATTATAGAAGACATTTTAACAGTTACTGTGTGGTGAGTGAACACCTCATTCACGTTATCATAATTCTTAATTGGAACACTGGCTTATACAAGTTCTCAACTTAGAATAGAAAGAGTCTATGGTTTCGACCTTCGGCTGTTACGTGAAATGCTTGAACGTCCCAACGAATTCCAATTTCTCTGTGCGATTTACCTGAATTGATAATGACACAGAATTAATTCTGCCCAACACAGAACATGACCTGCTCTTAAAGCTTGTAATCACACAAATCGGATACCCGTTCTTCACCATAATAAATCTGGGAAGTTTGGAAAGTGACTCTTCTTAAACTGTACATAACTTTCTCAGGGTTACAATATGAACCAACGTTACCACTCGCTTGTTTGAAACAAAGAGTCTTAAAGGACAGCCGATCAAGACCACGAGCAGAGTGTTGAGGTACCCAATGCCCACCAAATGCTGAAACAAGTCGAAACTGAACCTAAAACCCAAATCATATGGTTCCCCTCTAAAATATTCATTCACCTTTAATATAATACATAAATTTAAGGCTGACCCGGGATAAACAGAGAAAGAGGTAGAAACCCAAAATGTCCCACGTCGATGCTCGTAGGAATGTAAACTTCATCTGTGACACACTAATTATTGTAACGTGAATGCTTTCCTTACCCATCGTGACTCCCTGTTCTCCATATCCTTATCGAAAAACCTCGAGCGGCTAATCAAGACGAAAAGACAATTTAGAGGTCGAAAATGTAAAACTGAAATAAAATGCCCCCCCCCCCCCCACCCCCGACCAAACTATGCCATACACACGCTTTGAAAGTATGCTATCCATAAATGACAGACACTCTAGCACATGGAATCATGACACCGGTCCGCCGCCCCTGTTTAGCTCCAAAAGTTGTCTAACTTGTAAGTAGAGCCAATATACCACCAGTCATTCTGTGAAAGATACATTTTTAGCTCAAAATACACAGTATATTTAAAGTTTGTAGTATTGGATTGTGTTTATTTGTTTACTATTACGGTATCGCGACTCTTTCCTCAACCAAATTTGTGTTCTGTTGGATGAAAGTGGACGGATAGCACAGAGAGAACCATCCTACGCCAGCTATCTACCCACTACATATCTTCCTAACTTACTAAACTGGTACACGAAGGGCTAGCATTGGTTGAAGGCAAGTGTACCATCAACGTGTTGTACGCATTTGCACAATGCGCAGATTGCTCCCACATGGGCAGCTGAAATTAAGGGCCTCACCACTGACACAACGGCGGAGAAGAAATGCATTGCTTATGGTGGTAATAAAACAGTGTCAGTGCATATACTCTAAGTTAGTCACTGAGCTATTTATTAAGTGGAGTAGAAAATATTTGCAATCTTTCATTTCAAGGGAACATTAAATCTGGCAGACAGTGGTGCTGAGCAGACAAAAGCCATCATCAGACATTGATTATCGTTTCGTTATTTGACTTAATTTTTGTAACATAACAGCGTCCATAATTATACAATATGACCTGCAGAGAATTGGTCTGTCTCTTTGGGGCAATTGGTTGTTTACCAACATTTTTGTTTAAATATACTGATTGTGGAGTATTCCAGCCTTTTGACAGGCTAATTTGCGAACACATGCACTGTAGATGAATGTGCAACCAGCACAAAGCGAAAAATGTATGTGTAAGAATAATGAGCAAAATCTAAGAACAGGTGGGTTTTGAACTCACATCGCATTGAATGCGCACTTTTCATACAGCAATGTGAACGCCTGTACTAACTGAGCTACCGGCCGATTCGTTCTCTTGTGGTAAAATATAAATAAAGAACTTCAAATCATAAGACCTCCAGCATTCTGTTTCCAGAGGAGAAAATATCGTTCATTTTCGAGTAATGAAGGGGTATAGGCAGAATATGCTAGTGCTAGTTTTTAATAAAAAATGAACAGAAAAAAGCAGCTGTGATAAGTTACGCTATAAACCAGCTTAATGATTGAGCAGACGATTTTTTTGACAGGGATCTGTTTATTTGTTCAGACCGGAGTAACATTGTCATAACATCCAGAGTTACTATAAATAGTAACAATTGACTGATGTTGGCACTTATTTTGGTACAAAATATCATCACCAGGTATCAAACTTTGAACACAAATATCCCAAAAAGGGGTGAATGGAATCTGCAGATGTTCCGAACCAAAATCCAGAACATCTCAATAAAGAGAAAGACTCTTTTTACCCGTTAAAAATATTGTTTGTAAAAAAGCGCATTTTCGAAAATTTGTGAAATTTTACCAAATTGGCACTCATTTTTTACCCCTGTCCATATTCTTGTCCAAGCATTCAATCTATTCTCAGTCAAGTTACGTATGTTTCCGTGGTATAGAATCACCCATATATCAATAACACTGACATTTCTGAAAATGCGAGGACCCTCCGATGTAGGAAGCACACCTATTAGGAAAAAGCAATTCAAAGTGCCAAAGATTCAGCATTTGACCACCACCTAATTGTTTACTGTTTTTTGGGTCACACCCACCTAGTATTTATGCCTAAATCATTGCTATTAAACATAACAAAATGAAGTTTAGCATATTGTTTGCAATCAAGTTGCCACTTCAGAGAAGAAGCACACAAGTCTTTAAATCCTGGGTCATATTAAAGCAGTAAAGCATAACGTGGCCACCCCAGTTTCCAGGGACCCTACAAGAATACACCCATGTGCACTCTTATAAAATATAAATCAATCGGCTGTAGCAGCGTAAATGCTCTCCCTTGTCTATAGCTCCTATGTGTTTGTGTGTGTGTGTGGGGGGGGGGGGGGCGGGCAGGGACGAAAGGGTTGGAGGAATCAAACATAGTTTAGCCAAGCCCTCCACTGAAAGGCATTAATCATGATATTCTGAGATTTTGGGTATAAGCACACATATCGAAAATCTGCGCCCCTGATAAATCTAAAACAAATTGATAATTTGGTTTGTTCAAAACGTACTCTCATAACTCTAAATGCCATTGATAACACTTGTGTGGAAGCTGGACAATATAATTGAAAGCTCATCCCTTAGCACTGAACAAATATGGGACTATACTTGAAGGTATCCAAAGCAAATCCACCCTCATCACTTCACTCACCGTTACACGTCTTGATCGTCATTTTGAATGTAAAAATATCTCCCGGGCCACAAAATAATTGGCCTCCCGTTAAATGAGTGTCTTAGATATCTCAAATGACTGATATTTAAGCGAGCGCCATTGCTATTCGAGGTTTGCTCAGTTGTATATAAGGAAGGCCTTTCCCGTTTCAAAAGGGAACAATCAAAATCAGCTTCTGAAAGGCACCATTTGATTTTAGACACACTTACCTCCCTCCGTCTTTCTGGTAAGAAGACGCTGTGGAGGTATAATCGAAAATATGGCAGTCTTCCAAATCGCAGAGGTTGCTTTCCTGTAGAAGCACTGAAAAACAAACGATTGGAATTGGCAAGTTTCTTTCGGTCGGCTGTAACAGCTATATTTTGAATAGATAGAACACTAAAAACGCGAACAGAAGATCATTCATTCAGTCTGTTTAGAAAGAATATGGATGGATTCTCCTTGAAGACTTTGCCTCGTGTTTCATATATCTAACGAGTGAAACTCCGAGTCATGATTTTATAATGTACAGAAAAGTGACACTTTGCGTCAACCTACGGCTGTCATTGCCGGAAAAACTGAATTTAGGCCTACCCATTGTTTACTTCAAGTTGATTTATTCTGTCAGAACAAGCATTTCAGCAAAAGGAAATGAGAAAATAATGTTATTTTTATATGTAGAACATTTCTGCATCATAAAATGGGCAAAAAAAAATATTGAGGTTTTTGATGAATTGCTTAAGGGTAACCATAAGCAAAAATTGAAAAAAAATTTTTTTTTAGTTGACTAAACCAATAAATAGCACACGTAAAATTTTCCATTGTTCATGATTTTATTCTTGTGAAATATTATCTTCTGAATTATAGAAGACATTTTAACAGTTACTGTGTGGTGAGTGAACACCTCATTCACGTTATCATAATTCTTAATTGGAACACTGGCTTATACAAGTTCTCAACTTAGAATAGAAAGAGTCTATGGTTTCGACCTTCGGCTGTTACGTGAAATGCTTGAACGTCCCAACGAATTCCAATTTCTCTGTGCGATTTACCTGAATTGATAATGACACAGAATTAATTCTGCCCAACACAGAACATGACCTGCTCTTAAAGCTTGTAATCACACAAATCGGATACCCGTTCTTCACCATAATAAATCTGGGAAGTTTGGAAAGTGACTCTTCTTAAACTGTACATAACTTTCTCAGGGTTACAATATGAACCAACGTTACCACTCGCTTGTTTGAAACAAAGAGTCTTAAAGGACAGCCGATCAAGACCACGAGCAGAGTGTTGAGGTACCCAATGCCCACCAAATGCTGAAACAAGTCGAAACTGAACCTAAAACCCAAATCATATGGTTCCCCTCTAAAATATTCATTCACCTTTAATATAATACATAAATTTAAGGCTGACCCGGGATAAACAGAGAAAGAGGTAGAAACCCAAAATGTCCCACGTCGATGCTCGTAGGAATGTAAACTTCATCTGTGACACACTAATTATTGTAACGTGAATGCTTTCCTTACCCATCGTGACTCCCTGTTCTCCATATCCTTATCGAAAAACCTCGAGCGGCTAATCAAGACGAAAAGACAATTTAGAGGTCGAAAATGTAAAACTGAAATAAAATGCCCACCCCCGACCAAACTATGCCATACACACGCTTTGAAAGTATGCTATCCATAAATGACAGACACTCTAGCACATGGAATCATGACACCGGTCCGCCGCCCCTGTTTAGCTCCAAAAGTTGTCTAACTTGTAAGTAGAGCCAATATACCACCAGTCATTCTGTGAAAGATACATTTTTAGCTCAAAATACACAGTATATTTAAAGTTTGTAGTATTGGATTGTGTTTATTTGTTTACTATTACGGTATCGCGACTCTTTCCTCAACCAAATTTGTGTTCTGTTGGATGAAAGTGGACGGATAGCACAGAGAGAACCATCCTACGCCAGCTATCTACCCACTACATATCTTCCTAACTTACTAAACTGGTACACGAAGGGCTAGCATTGGTTGAAGGCAAGTGTACCATCAACGTGTTGTACGCATTTGCACAATGCGCAGATTGCTCCCACATGGGCAGCTGAAATTAAGGGCCTCACCACTGACACAACGGCGGAGAAGAAATGCATTGCTTATGGTGGTAATAAAACAGTGTCAGTGCATATACTCTAAGTTAGTCACTGAGCTATTTATTAAGTGGAGTAGAAAATATTTGCAATCTTTCATTTCAAGGGAACATTAAATCTGGCAGACAGTGGTGCTGAGCAGACAAAAGCCATCATCAGACATTGATTATCGTTTCGTTATTTGACTTAATTTTTGTAACATAACAGCGTCCATAATTATACAATATGACCTGCAGAGAATTGGTCTGTCTCTTTGGGGCAATTGGTTGTTTACCAACATTTTTGTTTAAATATACTGATTGTGGAGTATTCCAGCCTTTTGACAGGCTAATTTGCGAACACATGCACTGTAGATGAATGTGCAACCAGCACAAAGCGAAAAATGTATGTGTAAGAATAATGAGCAAAATCTAAGAACAGGTGGGTTTTGAACTCACATCGCATTGAATGCGCACTTTTCATACAGCAATGTGAACGCCTTTTTTTTTTTTTTTTTTTTAATTTATTTAAAAGCAGTTCTATAATAAAACTTTGTACAAAATATTTACCATATATAAAATAAATATATGATCCGCACTGACAATTGATCATCTCTCCCTCACAGATTCACACACTGGCACATGTTCCCAACCCCCTGAAAGTTGGGCGGACGTGTAAACCCAACAATCAGCAGAACCCTCCCAATATAAAAACTGCAATGTGATAATAATAAAATACTGGAAAGATGAAAATTAAGAAGATTCATAGAAATTCTTCAAACCATAAATGAAGAATCACGTATGGAACATCAATACTCAGAAATTTAAAACATTGGTGCATTATATCGCAGCATTTCAGCAACACCTGTCTAATGACTGGGTGTTGACTGAACCCAACCCCAAAAATTTGTGTACAGCATTTCAGCTACACCGTTTAAAGACTGTTGTAGCTGATAGAAACAAATCCCTAGTAAATCCCACTGAATTTCAGCAACACCCGTTTAAAGAATGAGTGTAAACTGAATCCCACCAGAGCCAATTAAATTTTCACTAAAAGCATATCAAACCAAAAATTACATAATTATTCAAACAAAAACTGTATATTTTCAAGTGTTATTCCTAAACGTATCAATCATATATTATAATATTAGAAAGTCTAGTATAAAGTATATTTAAGCAATTAACGGGGTATAGCTTTTGAATTTCGAAGAAGAAAAAACCCAAATTATTTTCTGTGACTCCAGAATAGGTGCCAAAATATATTGGGGTGTTTGACTAATGTCATTTTGTTAATTTGAGAGTAAAGAGTTGTTACCTCCCTTTGAATATGAACTCGATCGCGAACATCATGGTGAAAGCTTCTCAGAAACAAATTAAAAATGAATAAATAAAAGGTATACTCAAAATTGAGTAAAATAGAAAAGTTAGAATGTTAATTACCTTAAAGAAACTAGGCCTTGTACAGAGAGGATAAACTATACTCAAAAGTGAAACCTCTATCTCTCAACACAAAATTACGAAATACCGGGAACAAGGAAGTGATTGATTACATTCAAGAATGGCAAGTGTAAAATATTGAAAATAGTGAAAGTATTATGTACCATTTCTGGTCTACTCACGAAATAGTTAATATTATGTGCAAATACTAACTATTAAAAGTAGAACAGAACCCCCCCACCACCAAAAAAAAACCCCATAAACCCAAAACAACTGAAATTGTTCAAACAAAAACAACCGTTTATATTCTTATTTACTGAAAGACATAACATCCTCATATATGGGATTACGCACATACAAGGAACTTATTATTTATAATTGAACTCCCCTCACAATTATTAATTCTTTACCCAAGTGTATTTAAAATATCTTGTATCAAATCCAGGGTTGATTAAAAACAAATTACCATTTTGGTAACCCTCATAAAAATGAACCACGGCAGACCATGGCAAATCCCAAAATACCCTGGCAATACCATGGTACCACCAGGGCACCCCGGGGCCCACCACGGTCCACCACGGCACCCCCTAAAAAGGGAAGACTATAATGTTGTGTATATCCAGGCAATATAAAAGTTCATGCAAGGCAAACCTATCAAATATGCACTGTTTCTAAGTCTCTTTGCTTTCCCTAGAGCCATAACAATGGCAAAATTGACAACCAAAGGAGAGTTTACAAACTGAGAAAATGCTGATAACAATTATGATTATAGCCACTAGTACACCAGGTACAGTAATCTGCCCCCCCCCCCCCCTTTCCTTACAACCATCTTTGGTTTTTAACACTACCAAAAGCACAATACCATAATTGAGTTTAATGCTACTTTAAGCATACATGGCTATATAAAACCAGTTATACAAGAGTAAACCTAATTCTAAATCATCATTTATGCCTGTGTAGCCCACTTAGACAACTGCCACACTAGATGTGGGCTAGGTGAATGCTTACAGCAGCACATTAAAAGTAAAACCGAAAAACATTATTCAAAGTATACTTCACTCCTATTGGATGTTCAAGTAATTCGAATTAATTTCTGTGACCTAGTTTGACAAATAGATTATTAAAAGTTAACTTCGATCGTACCGTCATGCATATAAACTAAATTATTGTTCTGAAGAATATTTTTTTCTAAGAAATTATTTGAATGACTGTGGCCAAAAAATATTTGCATATATTTTAGGTGCTGCTTTATTAAAATTCTAAGCAAGTCAAACACTCTTAATAATTTGCCTTCCTTCATGAAAAAATTTCTTCTTCTGAACACAGCCACCCTGTATGAACTTAGTAATAAATTGATAAAAATTCCATTGACCACTGAACTTTTTTTGTGGTAGCCGAATAGCAAAAACTCATTAAAATTATCAACAGATAAACTTATTTGTAAACCTAACAATAAATATTCAGTTAACTTGTGACATTCACTTTTTACTTTAACCAATAATGGACAGTTAATGAAAATGTGTAATATATCTTCAGGTTCTTGTTTACAAAGAGGGCATAATGAGGAAATACTGTTGTCAATTTTGTGCTGTAAGGAAAAGGTATAAATTATATTATGTATTACTTTAAAATCAGTATCGATCATATCAGATGATTTCCAAAATGCATGTAGAGACTTCCAGATTTGACTGAAGCTTATATGTGGAAATAATGATCTCCAGTATTGTTCGGCAGAGGGTTTTTCGATAAACTGCTCTATTAAAATATTGTAAGCTTGTTTTGTTGTCAAAAATTCAATATCTGTTATTTCACCATTTGCACTTACAAATCTTAAATTGTCTTTATCATCAGAAGTGTTTCTTCGATTATTCCGAGATTCAGAATTTATGAAGTCTTTCCAAGACTGCGGTAGTGCGTTTACAATTATATTGAATTTTCGTCGTATATCTTTTGGGGAAAATGTAATAGTAGAATCTGAAATTAGCTCAATAATAGCATCAGGAGGAAGGAACCCTGGAACTACCTCATAAACAAAATCTCTCACACAAATGAGCCCCGCATTCACAAAATCAAAAAAATATAATTGTTTACCATCTTCATCAATAATTTGTGGATTATCAAAAATACATTGGTCTAGAATATTAGATGTGTTCAGATTTAGATAGCTATTCTTATCAGTTAATAGTCTCCATGCTTCAAGTATTTGAAAATAAACATTTGACGATGATTTCAAAATTTTTTTGTCCAAGCTAATACTGAATATATTTTGAGATAAATTTAACATTTTATATTTACCTATATGGTAATAAAAAAATTTTGTCCATGGAAACTCACTCACAAATAATTTTTTAATCCATTTACATCTCATGGCATACATTTTTGTTTCAATGTCAACAAAATTTAGACCCCCATCATTAAATTTAGCAACTATAGTACTATATTTAACTAAATGTTTTTTACCGAACCACAGAAAATCTAAGCAAATTTTCTTTATTTCTTGCAAACAATTTTGAGGGATACTTACGACATGAAGTGTATACCAAATTGTCGACAAGAGGAGAGTATTCAAAATCAAGGCTCTGCCTTTTAGCGATAAATTCCTTCTTTTCCACAAAAAGAGAATCTTCTTCATCTTAGTAATTCTTTCATTCCAGTTAAAAATATTATACTTATTTTCATTGGGACCAAGAAATATTCCTAAAATTAGTATTGTTTCTTTACAATCTTTCAGCGGGAAGTCCGAAAAATCAGAAAACTTTGAAATACCTAAAGGCATGTACTCAGATTTGTCCATGTTAATTTTTGCCCCTGAACCTTTTGAGTAAATATCTAAAACACTGAGTGTATTTTCACATGAAACTTTATTTTTTAATAACAGTTCAGTATCATCAGCATGATTAAAGGATTTACACACACTTCCATCTGGGAGTTTTATTCCATGAATATCATCTCTATTGTTAATTAAACATATTAAAGGTTCCGCTGTTAATACGTACAGCATTGCCGACAATGGACAACCTTGTCGAACCGATCTTTCAATTCTGAAATAAGACGATGTATGCTGATTTACTTTAATGCAACTTTTAACCTCATGATATAATATTTTAACCCACTGTATGAAATTTTGGCCAAATCCAAATTTTTCAAGAACATGAAACAAATATACATGATTCACTCGATCAAATGCTTTCATTTGGTCTAATTTGATGAGAATACCTTCTTGATTTTCATCTTCTATGTATTTAATGATATCTCGAATGCTGGCAATGTTCTCACTAATATCCCTACCTGGTACACAAGTTTGAGTCGGAGACACCAAAGAACAAATGACATTTTTTAAACGATTTGCGAGAACTTTTGACAGAATCTTATAATCAGTATTTAAAAGGCTAATCGGTCTCCAATTTTTAAGGTCTCTTTTATCACCTTTCTTTTTATAAATTACAACAATGATGCCTGTTTTCATAGATCGGCAAAGCTCTTTTTGTTCAAATATTTTGTTGAACACCTCAAAAAGAATTGATTTCAAAATACTCCAGAAATGTTTATAAAATTCAGATGTTAAACCATCTGAGCCAGGGGATTTTTTAGATGCCATGTTAGAAAGGGCATTTGACAACTCTTCGGAAGTTATTTCAAAATCACAGAACTCAACGTCTTCTTGACTCAAATTTCTTTCCAAGCTTTCTAAAAGTAAAGCTTCGGATAATGGGTCTATGTCTTCAGATTTATATAATGTTTCATAGAAATTTTTTACAGTATTTACAATCATGAATGGGTCAGTTATAGTTAAGCCATTATTATCAAGGATTTCTTTAATATAGTTAAATTGTTGTCTGTAACTTTCTAAACCTAGAAAATAACTAGTACATTTATCTTCTTGTAAGGTATGATTGGCTTTGGATCGCAGTATCGCACCTTCCAATTCAAAATTTTCTATCGCATTCAACTCAGCTTGTAATTCTTTAATTCGTAAAATACAATCGTGCCTATTGTTCAAGTGTGCGGCTTTTGCCATTTCAATTTTCAAACGCTTTTCTAAATTATTTTTGTATTGGTATCTCTCTTTATTAACTTTTTTACTAAAATAAATGCTATATTTTTTCAATTGATATTTGAGATTATCCCACCATACTAAAATATCATCATTATATAAACTCTGTAACTTGCTTTGATCAATCAGTTTTTCAATGCTTTTGCAATATTCAGAATTTTGTAACAAGCTATTATTTAAAATCCACACTCCAGGCCCTCTATCAATCATCTCAAAATTACATTTTGTGTAAATAATTGAATGATCACTAAGAGAAGAATGAGATATAAAACAGTAATCAAAGATTGAGTTTAAGTTGGAAGAATTAAGAATTAAATCAATTCGACTTTGTTGAAGTACTTCTTCGCGGAATCTATGCCAGGTAAATTCAGATTTGTCCGGATATTTATATCTCCACTGATCAGTCAAGTTATTATTTTGTATGAGGCTGTTTAATGATTTTACACTTTTTTCCATCACAAATTTACCAAGTGGTCTATCTAAGGGAGATAATGCAGTATTGAAATCCCCAAGTATAATTGCATTTTCTTTACCAGTAATGAATTTATTCAATTCTGAGAAAAATTCAACTTTTTCAGATAGAAAGTTAGGTGCATAAACACTCATAATATGATACTTTATATTTTCTATGGACAGTTGAACACATACAAATCTGCCATCTGAGGTTTTCCAAGTATTGATAATATTATTAGCATACTTTCTAGAAATTAAAAGAGCAACTCCTCTGCATTGTGTTGTATAATTACTGTAAACAATTGAACCATTCCAGCAATTCAAGAAAGATTTATCAGGGTCATTAGTCCAAAATGTTTCTTGAAGTGCCGCAATTTCAACATGACGAGAGTTGAAAATTGTACATAATTTTCGAAATTTATTTATATCAGTGAGACCATTAGTATTATGAGTTGCCAAAAGTGCCATTGTTACAAAAAGGCAGAAACAATGCATAAATGACATAATCATGAAAGAACATCACCCCTCTTTATTTTACGAGATTTATCTTCACAATCGGTTGCTTTCGGTGACTGATTTTTTCTTTTCAATATAGCAGGATCAACATTCATAGGAACTGGGGTGGAGGATGAGTTAACAGGTTCAGCATCTGACTCAATAATTACATTTTCTTTACATTTAGCTTCAACTCTCTGAGTATTGTCAAGACTATGTCCAGATTCAGGCACTGAAACCGCAAACCCATCCTCACCAGATTGTGATTTATCAATATTTTCCAAGAAATCACCGAAAGTAACTTCATCAACTGTGGAATCATGTGAAGTATCCATACTGCCTGACTTTAGTGAAGAGGCTGATTCAGTTGATGCTACACTATCGGCTGAATTAAGCCATCTGTTATTTATGCCCAAATTGTCGAAGGGGTCACATGAACAAGCCACTCCACTAAAGCCACATTTCCCACATAATTTGTCACCTCGGTCACAAATATTACCCTGGCTTGACACTTCACCTTCACTGTTAATGTTCAAAATCACTGCCTCATTATTTGAACTGGACTGATTCTCAATCTCTACATTACATATACAATTACTTAAAGTTTTTTTACAGTCTATGCATAGATCCGATCGACAATTCCTGGCTATATGGCCTCTCAATTTACATTTAAAACAAGTCAAATTAGGGCAGTCTTGTATTAAATGGGAATCTGATAAACAGTTTCTGCACACTTTAATCTGGTCATTGTGGATAACTCTGAAGTAATTTGGTCCATCAACTGTGTCAAACTTCATACTGTATGGTAACGACTTGATTGTAGGAGGAAATTTAATTTTCATATACCTTGTCCCATCAGCAATTTCAGTTCCAGAGTAAAATTTTCTATAGATTTTTGACACTACAGTTACACCCAAAAGTTCAAGCTTCTTAATAAGTACATCATCATCAATATAGGATGGTAGATGCATGAAAGATACCATGACATGTTCAGAAAAAATTGTTCTTGGATGATAGTCGGGGTGTTTGTCACTAAAAACATCAACTAAAACTGCAGCCTGAGTTTTATCAGACAATGTCACATCGAAAGCATCTCCACCCACAGGCACACAAGCAAGAACTGAGTGTTGGCCACACACAGAATCAATTTCCTTTATTATATTAATTGCTTTCATTTGTCTATTATCACCAACTAATAATCGAACAGTGGAGTCCTTTTTGTAATCTACTACTCTCATCGTTTTATTTGTCTTCTTGTCACTTTGTTTACTGGTAACTATGGGCGTCGCCATCTTGTAAGCAAATAAATATCGAACCTCGACAATCAAAAATACTCAAAATGTTTTTTTAATTAGCCTTAAAGGCTAAAATCTGTGAAAATTATTAATCTCTTCACTTGGAAGTATCGATGTATTTTCAAAACCCAATAAAGAAGATAACAGATATATATATATTTAGGAAATTTTGACGAACAAAAATCCATGCCTCTTGCCAGTTTAACAACCAAAACGAGGCCCTAAAAAATCATTTAGAGATGATTCACAGATATTTGGGGTGCTATGAATACCGCTCAGAACAGATGTCACAGATCTAGATGATCTTCAGCCATGCAGGAGCAATCGCTAACGTGCCTGTAACTCAGTGTAAGGCACGTAATTCCACATGAGGACACACGGCACCTGGTGTTGATGCCTTACGACGCTCAAGCACAGATAGGACATCGGACATCCATTCCTCTGCCGTTGACGACTCATCCGAGACGTAACCTCGATGCTTAACAGGCACCCTCTGTGCATCGGGATGTTATGGGTGCTAGGAATACCACTTCAGAACAGATCTTCCAACATGCAAGCGCACCACTACACGATGATACCCAGTGATACTCAATGAAGCACTGATAAGGTTCGACACGTGAGAGTCCACACGAGGACAACAGCATCTAGTATTGATGCCGGATGGCACTCAAGCACAGAAGGGACATCCATTCCTCAGCCGCTAACGACTATTCAAGCCTAGTGATACTCAATGAAGCACTGTTCTTATGTACGGCTTGAACTAGACGCTATCACCGATGATTAACAGGCACCACTGTTCATCGGCTTTTCGGGGGCTTGAACCCCCAATCTTATGGTCCGAAGTCTGATGCGCTAACCACTAGGCTAATGACCTCGCCATTAAAAAATCATTTAGAGATGATTCACAGATATTTGGGGTGCTATGAATACCGCTCAGAACAGATGTCACAGATCCAGATGATCTTCAGCCATGCAGGAGCAATCGCTAACGTGCCTGTAACTCAGTGTAAGGCACGTAATTCCACATGAGGACACACGGCACCTGGTGTTGATGCCTTACGACGCTCAAGCACAGATAGGACATCGGACATCCATTCCTCTGCCGTTGACGACTCATCCGAGACGTAACCTCGATGCTTAACAGGCACCCGCTGTTCATCGGGATGTTATGGGTGCTAGGAATACCACTTCAGAACAGATCTTCCAACATGCAAGCGCACCACTACACGATGATACCCAGTGATACTCAATGAAACACTGTTAAGGTTCGACACGTGAGAATCCACACGAGGACAACAGCATCTAGTATTGATGCCGGATGGCACTCAAGCACAGAAGGGACATCCATTCCTCAGCCGCTAACGACTATTCAAGCCTAGTGATACTCAATGAAGCACTGTTCTTATGTACGGCTTGAACTAGACGCTATCACCGATGATTAACAGGCACCACTGTTCATCGGCTTTTCGGGGGCTTGAACCCCCAATCTTATGGTCCGAAGTCTGATGCGCTTACCACTAGGCTAATGACCTCGCCATTTTTGTTTAAATATACTGATTGTGGAGTATTCCAGCCTTTTGACAGGCTAATTTGCGAACACATGCACTGTAGATGAATGTGCAACCAGCACAAAGCGAAAAATGTATGTGTAAGAATAATGAGCAAAATCTAAGAACAGGTGGGTTTTGAACTCACATCGCATTGAATGCGCACTTTTCATACAGCAATGTGAACGCCTGTACTAACTGAGCTACCGGCCGATTCGTTCTCTTGTGGTAAAATATAAATAAAGAACTTTAAATCATAAGACCTCCAGCATTCTGTTTCCAGAGGAGAAAATATCGTTCATTTTCGAGTAATGAAGGGGTATAGGCAGAATATGCTAGTGCTAGTTTTTAATAAAAAATGAACAGAAAAAAGCAGCTGTGATAAGTTACGCTATAAACCAGCTTAATGATTGAGCAGACGATTTTTTTGACAGGGATCTGTTTATTTGTTCAGACCGGAGTAACATTGTCATAACATCCAGAGTTACTATAAATAGTAACAATTGACTGATGTTGGCACTTATTTTGGTACAAAATATCATCACCAGGTATCAAACTTTGAACACAAATATCCCAAAAAGGGGTGAATGGAATCTGCAGATGTTCCGAACCAAAATCCAGAACATCTCAATAAAGAGAAAGACTCTTTTTACCCGTTAAAAATATTGTTTGTAAAAAAGCGCATTTTCGAAAATTTGTGAAATTTTACCAAATTGGCACTCATTTTTTACCCCTGTCCATATTCTTGTCCAAGCATTCAATCTATTCTCAGTCAAGTTACGTATGTTTCCGTGGTATAGAATCACCCATATATCAATAACACTGACATTTCTGAAAATGCGAGGACCCTCCGATGTAGGAAGCACACCTATTAGGAAAAAGCAATTCAAAGTGCCAAATATTCAGCATTTGACCACCACCTAATTGTTTACTGTTTTTTGGGTCACACCCACCTAGTATTTATGCCTAAATCATTGCTATTAAACATAACAAAATGAAGTTTAGCATATTGTTTGCAATCAAGTTGCCACTTCAGAGAAGAAGCACACAAGTCTTTAAATCCTGGGTCATATTAAAGCAGTAAAGCATAACGTGGCCACCCCAGTTTCCAGGGACCCTACAAGAATACACCCATGTGCACTCTTATAAAATATAAATCCATCGGCTGTAGCAGCGTAAATGCTCTCCCTTGTCTATAGCTCCTATGTGTTTGTGTGTGTGTGTGGGGGGGGGGGGGGGGGGGCGGGCAGGGACGAAAGGGTTGGAGGAATCAAACATAGTTTAGCCAAGCCCTCCACTGAAAGGCATTAATCATGATATTCTGAGATTTTGGGTATAAGCACACATATCGAAAATCTGCGCCCCTGATAAATCTAAAACAAATTGATAATTTGGTTTGTTCAAAACGTACTCTCATAACTCTAAATGCCATTGATAACACTTGTGTGGAAGCTGGACAATATAATTGAAAGCTCATCCCTTAGCACTGAACAAATATGGGACTATACTTGAAGGTATCCAAAGCAAATCCACCCTCATCACTTCACTCACCGTTACACGTCTTGATCGTCATTTTGAATGTAAAAATATCTCCCGGGCCACAAAATAATTGGCCTCCCGTTAAATGAGTGTCTTAGATATCTCAAATGACTGATATTTAAGCGAGCGCCATTGCTATTCGAGGTTTGCTCAGTTGTATATAAGGAAGGCCTTTCCCGTTTCAAAAGGGAACAATCAAAATCAGCTTCTGAAAGGCACCATTTGATTTTAGACACACTTACCTCCCTCCGTCTTTCTGGTAAGAAGACGCTGTGGAGGTATAATCGAAAATATGGCAGTCTTCCAAATCGCAGAGGTTGCTTTCCTGTAGAAGCACTGAAAAACAAACGATTGGAATTGGCAAGTTTCTTTCGGTCGGCTGTAACAGCTATATTTTGAATAGATAGAACACTAAAAACGCGAACAGAAGATCATTCATTCAGTCTGTTTAGAAAGAATATGGATGGATTCTCCTTGAAGACTTTGCCTCGTGTTTCATATATCTAACGAGTGAAACTCCGAGTCATGATTTTATAATGTACAGAAAAGTGACACTTTGCGTCAACCTACGGCTGTCATTGCCGGAAAAACTGAATTTAGGCCTACCCATTGTTTACTTCAAGTTGATTTATTCTGTCAGAACAAGCATTTCAGCAAAAGGAAATGAGAAAATAATGTTATTTTTATATGTAGAACATTTCTGCATCATAAAATGGGCAAAAAAAAATATTGAGGTTTTTGATGAATTGCTTAAGGGTAACCATAAGCAAAAATTGAAAAAAAATTTTTTTTTAGTTGACTAAACCAATAAATAGCACACGTAAAATTTTCCATTGTTCATGATTTTATTCTTGTGAAATATTATCTTCTGAATTATAGAAGACATTTTAACAGTTACTGTGTGGTGAGTGAACACCTCATTCACGTTATCATAATTCTTAATTGGAACACTGGCTTATACAAGTTCTCAACTTAGAATAGAAAGAGTCTATGGTTTCGACCTTCGGCTGTTACGTGAAATGCTTGAACGTCCCAACGAATTCCAATTTCTCTGTGCGATTTACCTGAATTGATAATGACACAGAATTAATTCTGCCCAACACAGAACATGACCTGCTCTTAAAGCTTGTAATCACACAAATCGGATACCCGTTCTTCACCATAATAAATCTGGGAAGTTTGGAAAGTGACTCTTCTTAAACTGTACATAACTTTCTCAGGGTTACAATATGAACCAACGTTACCACTCGCTTGTTTGAAACAAAGAGTCTTAAAGGACAGCCGATCAAGACCACGAGCAGAGTGTTGAGGTACCCAATGCCCACCAAATGCTGAAACAAGTCGAAACTGAACCTAAAACCCAAATCATATGGTTCCCCTCTAAAATATTCATTCACCTTTAATATAATACATAAATTTAAGGCTGACCCGGGATAAACAGAGAAAGAGGTAGAAACCCAAAATGTCCCACGTCGATGCTCGTAGGAATGTAAACTTCATCTGTGACACACTAATTATTGTAACGTGAATGCTTTCCTTACCCATCGTGACTCCCTGTTCTCCATATCCTTATCGAAAAACCTCGAGCGGCTAATCAAGACGAAAAGACAATTTAGAGGTCGAAAATGTAAAACTGAAATAAAATGCCCCCCCCCCCCCACCCCCGACCAAACTATGCCATACACACGCTTTGAAAGTATGCTATCCATAAATGACAGACACTCTAGCACATGGAATCATGACACCGGTCCGCCGCCCCTGTTTAGCTCCAAAAGTTGTCTAACTTGTAAGTAGAGCCAATATACCACCAGTCATTCTGTGAAAGATACATTTTTAGCTCAAAATACACAGTATATTTAAAGTTTGTAGTATTGGATTGTGTTTATTTGTTTACTATTACGGTATCGCGACTCTTTCCTCAACCAAATTTGTGTTCTGTTGGATGAAAGTGGACGGATAGCACAGAGAGAACCATCCTACGCCAGCTATCTACCCACTACATATCTTCCTAACTTACTAAACTGGTACACGAAGGGCTAGCATTGGTTGAAGGCAAGTGTACCATCAACGTGTTGTACGCATTTGCACAATGCGCAGATTGCTCCCACATGGGCAGCTGAAATTAAGGGCCTCACCACTGACACAACGGCGGAGAAGAAATGCATTGCTTATGGTGGTAATAAAACAGTGTCAGTGCATATACTCTAAGTTAGTCACTGAGCTATTTATTAAGTGGAGTAGAAAATATTTGCAATCTTTCATTTCAAGGGAACATTAAATCTGGCAGACAGTGGTGCTGAGCAGACAAAAGCCATCATCAGACATTGATTATCGTTTCGTTATTTGACTTAATTTTTGTAACATAACAGCGTCCATAATTATACAATATGACCTGCAGAGAATTGGTCTGTCTCTTTGGGGCAATTGGTTGTTTACCAACATTTTTGTTTAAATATACTGATTGTGGAGTATTCCAGCCTTTTGACAGGCTAATTTGCGAACACATGCACTGTAGATGAATGTGCAACCAGCACAAAGCGAAAAATGTATGTGTAAGAATAATGAGCAAAATCTAAGAACAGGTGGGTTTTGAACTCACATCGCATTGAATGCGCACTTTTCATACAGCAATGTGAACGCCTGTACTAACTGAGCTACCGGCCGATTCGTTCTCTTGTGGTAAAATATAAATAAAGAACTTTAAATCATAAGACCTCCAGCATTCTGTTTCCAGAGGAGAAAATATCGTTCATTTTCGAGTAATGAAGGGGTATAGGCAGAATATGCTAGTGCTAGTTTTTAATAAAAAATGAACAGAAAAAAGCAGCTGTGATAAGTTACGCTATAAACCAGCTTAATGATTGAGCAGACGATTTTTTTGACAGGGATCTGTTTATTTGTTCAGACCGGAGTAACATTGTCATAACATCCAGAGTTACTATAAATAGTAACAATTGACTGATGTTGGCACTTATTTTGGTACAAAATATCATCACCAGGTATCAAACTTTGAACACAAATATCCCAAAAAGGGGTGAATGGAATCTGCAGATGTTCCGAACCAAAATCCAGAACATCTCAATAAAGAGAAAGACTCTTTTTACCCGTTAAAAATATTGTTTGTAAAAAAGCGCATTTTCGAAAATTTGTGAAATTTTACCAAATTGGCACTCATTTTTTACCCCTGTCCATATTCTTGTCCAAGCATTCAATCTATTCTCAGTCAAGTTACGTATGTTTCCGTGGTATAGAATCACCCATATATCAATAACACTGACATTTCTGAAAATGCGAGGACCCTCCGATGTAGGAAGCACACCTATTAGGAAAAAGCAATTCAAAGTGCCAAAGATTCAGCATTTGACCACCACCTAATTGTTTACTGTTTTTTGGGTCACACCCACCTAGTATTTATGCCTAAATCATTGCTATTAAACATAACAAAATGAAGTTTAGCATATTGTTTGCAATCAAGTTGCCACTTCAGAGAAGAAGCACACAAGTCTTTAAATCCTGGGTCATATTAAAGCAGTAAAGCATAACGTGGCCACCCCAGTTTCCAGGGACCCTACAAGAATACACCCATGTGCACTCTTATAAAATATAAATCCATCGGCTGTAGCAGCGTAAATGCTCTCCCTTGTCTATAGCTCCTATGTGTTTGTGTGTGTGTGTGGGGGGGGGGGGGGCGGGCAGGGACGAAAGGGTTGGAGGAATCAAACATAGTTTAGCCAAGCCCTCCACTGAAAGGCATTAATCATGATATTCTGAGATTTTGGGTATAAGCACACATATCGAAAATCTGCGCCCCTGATAAATCTAAAACAAATTGATAATTTGGTTTGTTCAAAACGTACTCTCATAACTCTAAATGCCATTGATAACACTTGTGTGGAAGCTGGACAATATAATTGAAAGCTCATCCCTTAGCACTGAACAAATATGGGACTATACTTGAAGGTATCCAAAGCAAATCCACCCTCATCACTTCACTCACCGTTACACGTCTTGATCGTCATTTTGAATGTAAAAATATCTCCCGGGCCACAAAATAATTGGCCTCCCGTTAAATGAGTGTCTTAGATATCTCAAATGACTGATATTTAAGCGAGCGCCATTGCTATTCGAGGTTTGCTCAGTTGTATATAAGGAAGGCCTTTCCCGTTTCAAAAGGGAACAATCAAAATCAGCTTCTGAAAGGCACCATTTGATTTTAGACACACTTACCTCCCTCCGTCTTTCTGGTAAGAAGACGCTGTGGAGGTATAATCGAAAATATGGCAGTCTTCCAAATCGCAGAGGTTGCTTTCCTGTAGAAGCACTGAAAAACAAACGATTGGAATTGGCAAGTTTCTTTCGGTCGGCTGTAACAGCTATATTTTGAATAGATAGAACACTAAAAACGCGAACAGAAGATCATTCATTCAGTCTGTTTAGAAAGAATATGGATGGATTCTCCTTGAAGACTTTGCCTCGTGTTTCATATATCTAACGAGTGAAACTCCGAGTCATGATTTTATAATGTACAGAAAAGTGACACTTTGCGTCAACCTACGGCTGTCATTGCCGGAAAAACTGAATTTAGGCCTACCCATTGTTTACTTCAAGTTGATTTATTCTGTCAGAACAAGCATTTCAGCAAAAGGAAATGAGAAAATAATGTTATTTTTATATGTAGAACATTTCTGCATCATAAAATGGGCAAAAAAAAATATTGAGGTTTTTGATGAATTGCTTAAGGGTAACCATAAGCAAAAATTGAAAAAAAATTTTTTTTTAGTTGACTAAACCAATAAATAGCACACGTAAAATTTTCCATTGTTCATGATTTTATTCTTGTGAAATATTATCTTCTGAATTATAGAAGACATTTTAACAGTTACTGTGTGGTGAGTGAACACCTCATTCACGTTATCATAATTCTTAATTGGAACACTGGCTTATACAAGTTCTCAACTTAGAATAGAAAGAGTCTATGGTTTCGACCTTCGGCTGTTACGTGAAATGCTTGAACGTCCCAACGAATTCCAATTTCTCTGTGCGATTTACCTGAATTGATAATGACACAGAATTAATTCTGCCCAACACAGAACATGACCTGCTCTTAAAGCTTGTAATCACACAAATCGGATACCCGTTCTTCACCATAATAAATCTGGGAAGTTTGGAAAGTGACTCTTCTTAAACTGTACATAACTTTCTCAGGGTTACAATATGAACCAACGTTACCACTCGCTTGTTTGAAACAAAGAGTCTTAAAGGACAGCCGATCAAGACCACGAGCAGAGTGTTGAGGTACCCAATGCCCACCAAATGCTGAAACAAGTCGAAACTGAACCTAAAACCCAAATCATATGGTTCCCCTCTAAAATATTCATTCACCTTTAATATAATACATAAATTTAAGGCTGACCCGGGATAAACAGAGAAAGAGGTAGAAACCCAAAATGTCCCACGTCGATGCTCGTAGGAATGTAAACTTCATCTGTGACACACTAATTATTGTAACGTGAATGCTTTCCTTACCCATCGTGACTCCCTGTTCTCCATATCCTTATCGAAAAACCTCGAGCGGCTAATCAAGACGAAAAGACAATTTAGAGGTCGAAAATGTAAAACTGAAATAAAATGCCCCCCCCCCCCCCACCCCCGACCAAACTATGCCATACACACGCTTTGAAAGTATGCTATCCATAAATGACAGACACTCTAGCACATGGAATCATGACACCGGTCCGCCGCCCCTGTTTAGCTCCAAAAGTTGTCTAACTTGTAAGTAGAGCCAATATACCACCAGTCATTCTGTGAAAGATACATTTTTAGCTCAAAATACACAGTATATTTAAAGTTTGTAGTATTGGATTGTGTTTATTTGTTTACTATTACGGTATCGCGACTCTTTCCTCAACCAAATTTGTGTTCTGTTGGATGAAAGTGGACGGATAGCACAGAGAGAACCATCCTACGCCAGCTATCTACCCACTACATATCTTCCTAACTTACTAAACTGGTACACGAAGGGCTAGCATTGGTTGAAGGCAAGTGTACCATCAACGTGTTGTACGCATTTGCACAATGCGCAGATTGCTCCCACATGGGCAGCTGAAATTAAGGGCCTCACCACTGACACAACGGCGGAGAAGAAATGCATTGCTTATGGTGGTAATAAAACAGTGTCAGTGCATATACTCTAAGTTAGTCACTGAGCTATTTATTAAGTGGAGTAGAAAATATTTGCAATCTTTCATTTCAAGGGAACATTAAATCTGGCAGACAGTGGTGCTGAGCAGACAAAAGCCATCATCAGACATTGATTATCGTTTCGTTATTTGACTTAATTTTTGTAACATAACAGCGTCCATAATTATACAATATGACCTGCAGAGAATTGGTCTGTCTCTTTGGGGCAATTGGTTGTTTACCAACATTTTTGTTTAAATATACTGATTGTGGAGTATTCCAGCCTTTTGACAGGCTAATTTGCGAACACATGCACTGTAGATGAATGTGCAACCAGCACAAAGCGAAAAATGTATGTGTAAGAATAATGAGCAAAATCTAAGAACAGGTGGGTTTTGAACTCACATCGCATTGAATGCGCACTTTTCATACAGCAATGTGAACGCCTGTACTAACTGAGCTACCGGCCGATTCGTTCTCTTGTGGTAAAATATAAATAAAGAACTTTAAATCATAAGACCTCCAGCATTCTGTTTCCAGAGGAGAAAATATCGTTCATTTTCGAGTAATGAAGGGGTATAGGCAGAATATGCTAGTGCTAGTTTTTAATAAAAAATGAACAGAAAAAAGCAGCTGTGATAAGTTACGCTATAAACCAGCTTAATGATTGAGCAGACGATTTTTTTGACAGGGATCTGTTTATTTGTTCAGACCGGAGTAACATTGTCATAACATCCAGAGTTACTATAAATAGTAACAATTGACTGATGTTGGCACTTATTTTGGTACAAAATATCATCACCAGGTATCAAACTTTGAACACAAATATCCCAAAAAGGGGTGAATGGAATCTGCAGATGTTCCGAACCAAAATCCAGAACATCTCAATAAAGAGAAAGACTCTTTTTACCCGTTAAAAATATTGTTTGTAAAAAAGCGCATTTTCGAAAATTTGTGAAATTTTACCAAATTGGCACTCATTTTTTACCCCTGTCCATATTCTTGTCCAAGCATTCAATCTATTCTCAGTCAAGTTACGTATGTTTCCGTGGTATAGAATCACCCATATATCAATAACACTGACATTTCTGAAAATGCGAGGACCCTCCGATGTAGGAAGCACACCTATTAGGAAAAAGCAATTCAAAGTGCCAAAGATTCAGCATTTGACCACCACCTAATTGTTTACTGTTTTTTGGGTCACACCCACCTAGTATTTATGCCTAAATCATTGCTATTAAACATAACAAAATGAAGTTTAGCATATTGTTTGCAATCAAGTTGCCACTTCAGAGAAGAAGCACACAAGTCTTTAAATCCTGGGTCATATTAAAGCAGTAAAGCATAACGTGGCCACCCCAGTTTCCAGGGACCCTACAAGAATACACCCATGTGCACTCTTATAAAATATAAATCCATCGGCTGTAGCAGCGTAAATGCTCTCCCTTGTCTATAGCTCCTATGTGTTTGTGTGTGTGTGTGGGGGGGGGGGGGGGGGCAGGGACGAAAGGGTTGGAGGAATCAAACATAGTTTAGCCAAGCCCTCCACTGAAAGGCATTAATCATGATATTCTGAGATTTTGGGTATAAGCACACATATCGAAAATCTGCGCCCCTGATAAATCTAAAACAAATTGATAATTTGGTTTGTTCAAAACGTACTCTCATAACTCTAAATGCCATTGATAACACTTGTGTGGAAGCTGGACAATATAATTGAAAGCTCATCCCTTAGCACTGAACAAATATGGGACTATACTTGAAGGTATCCAAAGCAAATCCACCCTCATCACTTCACTCACCGTTACACGTCTTGATCGTCATTTTGAATGTAAAAATATCTCCCGGGCCACAAAATAATTGGCCTCCCGTTAAATGAGTGTCTTAGATATCTCAAATGACTGATATTTAAGCGAGCGCCATTGCTATTCGAGGTTTGCTCAGTTGTATATAAGGAAGGCCTTTCCCGTTTCAAAAGGGAACAATCAAAATCAGCTTCTGAAAGGCACCATTTGATTTTAGACACACTTACCTCCCTCCGTCTTTCTGGTAAGAAGACGCTGTGGAGGTATAATCGAAAATATGGCAGTCTTCCAAATCGCAGAGGTTGCTTTCCTGTAGAAGCACTGAAAAACAAACGATTGGAATTGGCAAGTTTCTTTCGGTCGGCTGTAACAGCTATATTTTGAATAGATAGAACACTAAAAACGCGAACAGAAGATCATTCATTCAGTCTGTTTAGAAAGAATATGGATGGATTCTCCTTGAAGACTTTGCCTCGTGTTTCATATATCTAACGAGTGAAACTCCGAGTCATGATTTTATAATGTACAGAAAAGTGACACTTTGCGTCAACCTACGGCTGTCATTGCCGGAAAAACTGAATTTAGGCCTACCCATTGTTTACTTCAAGTTGATTTATTCTGTCAGAACAAGCATTTCAGCAAAAGGAAATGAGAAAATAATGTTATTTTTATATGTAGAACATTTCTGCATCATAAAATGGGCAAAAAAAAATATTGAGGTTTTTGATGAATTGCTTAAGGGTAACCATAAGCAAAAATTGAAAAAAAATTTTTTTTTAGTTGACTAAACCAATAAATAGCACACGTAAAATTTTCCATTGTTCATGATTTTATTCTTGTGAAATATTATCTTCTGAATTATAGAAGACATTTTAACAGTTACTGTGTGGTGAGTGAACACCTCATTCACGTTATCATAATTCTTAATTGGAACACTGGCTTATACAAGTTCTCAACTTAGAATAGAAAGAGTCTATGGTTTCGACCTTCGGCTGTTACGTGAAATGCTTGAACGTCCCAACGAATTCCAATTTCTCTGTGCGATTTACCTGAATTGATAATGACACAGAATTAATTCTGCCCAACACAGAACATGACCTGCTCTTAAAGCTTGTAATCACACAAATCGGATACCCGTTCTTCACCATAATAAATCTGGGAAGTTTGGAAAGTGACTCTTCTTAAACTGTACATAACTTTCTCAGGGTTACAATATGAACCAACGTTACCACTCGCTTGTTTGAAACAAAGAGTCTTAAAGGACAGCCGATCAAGACCACGAGCAGAGTGTTGAGGTACCCAATGCCCACCAAATGCTGAAACAAGTCGAAACTGAACCTAAAACCCAAATCATATGGTTCCCCTCTAAAATATTCATTCACCTTTAATATAATACATAAATTTAAGGCTGACCCGGGATAAACAGAGAAAGAGGTAGAAACCCAAAATGTCCCACGTCGATGCTCGTAGGAATGTAAACTTCATCTGTGACACACTAATTATTGTAACGTGAATGCTTTCCTTACCCATCGTGACTCCCTGTTCTCCATATCCTTATCGAAAAACCTCGAGCGGCTAATCAAGACGAAAAGACAATTTAGAGGTCGAAAATGTAAAACTGAAATAAAATGCCCCCCCCCCCACCCCCGACCAAACTATGCCATACACACGCTTTGAAAGTATGCTATCCATAAATGACAGACACTCTAGCACATGGAATCATGACACCGGTCCGCCGCCCCTGTTTAGCTCCAAAAGTTGTCTAACTTGTAAGTAGAGCCAATATACCACCAGTCATTCTGTGAAAGATACATTTTTAGCTCAAAATACACAGTATATTTAAAGTTTGTAGTATTGGATTGTGTTTATTTGTTTACTATTACGGTATCGCGACTCTTTCCTCAACCAAATTTGTGTTCTGTTGGATGAAAGTGGACGGATAGCACAGAGAGAACCATCCTACGCCAGCTATCTACCCACTACATATCTTCCTAACTTACTAAACTGGTACACGAAGGGCTAGCATTGGTTGAAGGCAAGTGTACCATCAACGTGTTGTACGCATTTGCACAATGCGCAGATTGCTCCCACATGGGCAGCTGAAATTAAGGGCCTCACCACTGACACAACGGCGGAGAAGAAATGCATTGCTTATGGTGGTAATAAAACAGTGTCAGTGCATATACTCTAAGTTAGTCACTGAGCTATTTATTAAGTGGAGTAGAAAATATTTGCAATCTTTCATTTCAAGGGAACATTAAATCTGGCAGACAGTGGTGCTGAGCAGACAAAAGCCATCATCAGACATTGATTATCGTTTCGTTATTTGACTTAATTTTTGTAACATAACAGCGTCCATAATTATACAATATGACCTGCAGAGAATTGGTCTGTCTCTTTGGGGCAATTGGTTGTTTACCAACATTTTTGTTTAAATATACTGATTGTGGAGTATTCCAGCCTTTTGACAGGCTAATTTGCGAACACATGCACTGTAGATGAATGTGCAACCAGCACAAAGCGAAAAATGTATGTGTAAGAATAATGAGCAAAATCTAAGAACAGGTGGGTTTTGAACTCACATCGCATTGAATGCGCACTTTTCATACAGCAATGTGAACGCCTGTACTAACTGAGCTACCGGCCGATTCGTTCTCTTGTGGTAAAATATAAATAAAGAACTTTAAATCATAAGACCTCCAGCATTCTGTTTCCAGAGGAGAAAATATCGTTCATTTTCGAGTAATGAAGGGGTATAGGCAGAATATGCTAGTGCTAGTTTTTAATAAAAAATGAACAGAAAAAAGCAGCTGTGATAAGTTACGCTATAAACCAGCTTAATGATTGAGCAGACGATTTTTTTGACAGGGATCTGTTTATTTGTTCAGACCGGAGTAACATTGTCATAACATCCAGAGTTACTATAAATAGTAACAATTGACTGATGTTGGCACTTATTTTGGTACAAAATATCATCACCAGGTATCAAACTTTGAACACAAATATCCCAAAAAGGGGTGAATGGAATCTGCAGATGTTCCGAACCAAAATCCAGAACATCTCAATAAAGAGAAAGACTCTTTTTACCCGTTAAAAATATTGTTTGTAAAAAAGCGCATTTTCGAAAATTTGTGAAATTTTACCAAATTGGCACTCATTTTTTACCCCTGTCCATATTCTTGTCCAAGCATTCAATCTATTCTCAGTCAAGTTACGTATGTTTCCGTGGTATAGAATCACCCATATATCAATAACACTGACATTTCTGAAAATGCGAGGACCCTCCGATGTAGGAAGCACACCTATTAGGAAAAAGCAATTCAAAGTGCCAAAGATTCAGCATTTGACCACCACCTAATTGTTTACTGTTTTTTGGGTCACACCCACCTAGTATTTATGCCTAAATCATTGCTATTAAACATAACAAAATGAAGTTTAGCATATTGTTTGCAATCAAGTTGCCACTTCAGAGAAGAAGCACACAAGTCTTTAAATCCTGGGTCATATTAAAGCAGTAAAGCATAACGTGGCCACCCCAGTTTCCAGGGACCCTACAAGAATACACCCATGTGCACTCTTATAAAATATAAATCCATCGGCTGTAGCAGCGTAAATGCTCTCCCTTGTCTATAGCTCCTATGTGTTTGTGTGTGTGTGTGTGGGGGGGGGGGGGGGGGCGGGCAGGGACGAAAGGGTTGGAGGAATCAAACATAGTTTAGCCAAGCCCTCCACTGAAAGGCATTAATCATGATATTCTGAGATTTTGGGTATAAGCACACATATCGAAAATCTGCGCCCCTGATAAATCTAAAACAAATTGATAATTTGGTTTGTTCAAAACGTACTCTCATAACTCTAAATGCCATTGATAACACTTGTGTGGAAGCTGGACAATATAATTGAAAGCTCATCCCTTAGCACTGAACAAATATGGGACTATACTTGAAGGTATCCAAAGCAAATCCACCCTCATCACTTCACTCACCGTTACACGTCTTGATCGTCATTTTGAATGTAAAAATATCTCCCGGGCCACAAAATAATTGGCCTCCCGTTAAATGAGTGTCTTAGATATCTCAAATGACTGATATTTAAGCGAGCGCCATTGCTATTCGAGGTTTGCTCAGTTGTATATAAGGAAGGCCTTTCCCGTTTCAAAAGGGAACAATCAAAATCAGCTTCTGAAAGGCACCATTTGATTTTAGACACACTTACCTCCCTCCGTCTTTCTGGTAAGAAGACGCTGTGGAGGTATAATCGAAAATATGGCAGTCTTCCAAATCGCAGAGGTTGCTTTCCTGTAGAAGCACTGAAAAACAAACGATTGGAATTGGCAAGTTTCTTTCGGTCGGCTGTAACAGCTATATTTTGAATAGATAGAACACTAAAAACGCGAACAGAAGATCATTCATTCAGTCTGTTTAGAAAGAATATGGATGGATTCTCCTTGAAGACTTTGCCTCGTGTTTCATATATCTAACGAGTGAAACTCCGAGTCATGATTTTATAATGTACAGAAAAGTGACACTTTGCGTCAACCTACGGCTGTCATTGCCGGAAAAACTGAATTTAGGCCTACCCATTGTTTACTTCAAGTTGATTTATTCTGTCAGAACAAGCATTTCAGCAAAAGGAAATGAGAAAATAATGTTATTTTTATATGTAGAACATTTCTGCATCATAAAATGGGCAAAAAAAAATATTGAGGTTTTTGATGAATTGCTTAAGGGTAACCATAAGCAAAAATTGAAAAAAAATTTTTTTTTAGTTGACTAAACCAATAAATAGCACACGTAAAATTTTCCATTGTTCATGATTTTATTCTTGTGAAATATTATCTTCTGAATTATAGAAGACATTTTAACAGTTACTGTGTGGTGAGTGAACACCTCATTCACGTTATCATAATTCTTAATTGGAACACTGGCTTATACAAGTTCTCAACTTAGAATAGAAAGAGTCTATGGTTTCGACCTTCGGCTGTTACGTGAAATGCTTGAACGTCCCAACGAATTCCAATTTCTCTGTGCGATTTACCTGAATTGATAATGACACAGAATTAATTCTGCCCAACACAGAACATGACCTGCTCTTAAAGCTTGTAATCACACAAATCGGATACCCGTTCTTCACCATAATAAATCTGGGAAGTTTGGAAAGTGACTCTTCTTAAACTGTACATAACTTTCTCAGGGTTACAATATGAACCAACGTTACCACTCGCTTGTTTGAAACAAAGAGTCTTAAAGGACAGCCAATCAAGACCACGAGCAGAGTGTTGAGGTACCCAATGCCCACCAAATGCTGAAACAAGTCGAAACTGAACCTAAAACCCAAATCATATGGTTCCCCTCTAAAATATTCATTCACCTTTAATATAATACATAAATTTAAGGCTGACCCGGGATAAACAGAGAAAGAGGTAGAAACCCAAAATGTCCCACGTCGATGCTCGTAGGAATGTAAACTTCATCTGTGACACACTAATTATTGTAACGTGAATGCTTTCCTTACCCATCGTGACTCCCTGTTCTCCATATCCTTATCGAAAAACCTCGAGCGGCTAATCAAGACGAAAAGACAATTTAGAGGTCGAAAATGTAAAACTGAAATAAAATGCCCCCCCCCCCCCCACCCCCGACCAAACTATGCCATACACACGCTTTGAAAGTATGCTATCCATAAATGACAGACACTCTAGCACATGGAATCATGACACCGGTCCGCCGCCCCTGTTTAGCTCCAAAAGTTGTCTAACTTGTAAGTAGAGCCAATATACCACCAGTCATTCTGTGAAAGATACATTTTTAGCTCAAAATACACAGTATATTTAAAGTTTGTAGTATTGGATTGTGTTTATTTGTTTACTATTACGGTATCGCGACTCTTTCCTCAACCAAATTTGTGTTCTGTTGGATGAAAGTGGACGGATAGCACAGAGAGAACCATCCTACGCCAGCTATCTACCCACTACATATCTTCCTAACTTACTAAACTGGTACACGAAGGGCTAGCATTGGTTGAAGGCAAGTGTACCATCAACGTGTTGTACGCATTTGCACAATGCGCAGATTGCTCCCACATGGGCAGCTGAAATTAAGGGCCTCACCACTGACACAACGGCGGAGAAGAAATGCATTGCTTATGGTGGTAATAAAACAGTGTCAGTGCATATACTCTAAGTTAGTCACTGAGCTATTTATTAAGTGGAGTAGAAAATATTTGCAATCTTTCATTTCAAGGGAACATTAAATCTGGCAGACAGTGGTGCTGAGCAGACAAAAGCCATCATCAGACATTGATTATCGTTTCGTTATTTGACTTAATTTTTGTAACATAACAGCGTCCATAATTATACAATATGACCTGCAGAGAATTGGTCTGTCTCTTTGGGGCAATTGGTTGTTTACCAACATTTTTGTTTAAATATACTGATTGTGGAGTATTCCAGCCTTTTGACAGGCTAATTTGCGAACACATGCACTGTAGATGAATGTGCAACCAGCACAAAGCGAAAAATGTATGTGTAAGAATAATGAGCAAAATCTAAGAACAGGTGGGTTTTGAACTCACATCGCATTGAATGCGCACTTTTCATACAGCAATGTGAACGCCTGTACTAACTGAGCTACCGGCCGATTCGTTCTCTTGTGGTAAAATATAAATAAAGAACTTTAAATCATAAGACCTCCAGCATTCTGTTTCCAGAGGAGAAAATATCGTTCATTTTCGAGTAATGAAGGGGTATAGGCAGAATATGCTAGTGCTAGTTTTTAATAAAAAATGAACAGAAAAAAGCAGCTGTGATAAGTTACGCTATAAACCAGCTTAATGATTGAGCAGACGATTTTTTTGACAGGGATCTGTTTATTTGTTCAGACCGGAGTAACATTGTCATAACATCCAGAGTTACTATAAATAGTAACAATTGACTGATGTTGGCACTTATTTTGGTACAAAATATCATCACCAGGTATCAAACTTTGAACACAAATATCCCAAAAAGGGGTGAATGGAATCTGCAGATGTTCCGAACCAAAATCCAGAACATCTCAATAAAGAGAAAGACTCTTTTTACCCGTTAAAAATATTGTTTGTAAAAAAGCGCATTTTCGAAAATTTGTGAAATTTTACCAAATTGGCACTCATTTTTTACCCCTGTCCATATTCTTGTCCAAGCATTCAATCTATTCTCAGTCAAGTTACGTATGTTTCCGTGGTATAGAATCACCCATATATCAATAACACTGACATTTCTGAAAATGCGAGGACCCTCCGATGTAGGAAGCACACCTATTAGGAAAAAGCAATTCAAAGTGCCAAAGATTCAGCATTTGACCACCACCTAATTGTTTACTGTTTTTTGGGTCACACCCACCTAGTATTTATGCCTAAATCATTGCTATTAAACATAACAAAATGAAGTTTAGCATATTGTTTGCAATCAAGTTGCCACTTCAGAGAAGAAGCACACAAGTCTTTAAATCCTGGGTCATATTAAAGCAGTAAAGCATAACGTGGCCACCCCAGTTTCCAGGGACCCTACAAGAATACACCCATGTGCACTCTTATAAAATATAAATCCATCGGCTGTAGCAGCGTAAATGCTCTCCCTTGTCTATAGCTCCTATGTGTTTGTGTGTGTGTGTGTGGGGGGGGGGGGGGGGCGGGCAGGGACGAAAGGGTTGGAGGAATCAAACATAGTTTAGCCAAGCCCTCCACTGAAAGGCATTAATCATGATATTCTGAGATTTTGGGTATAAGCACACATATCGAAAATCTGCGCCCCTGATAAATCTAAAACAAATTGATAATTTGGTTTGTTCAAAACGTACTCTCATAACTCTAAATGCCATTGATAACACTTGTGTGGAAGCTGGACAATATAATTGAAAGCTCATCCCTTAGCACTGAACAAATATGGGACTATACTTGAAGGTATCCAAAGCAAATCCACCCTCATCACTTCACTCACCGTTACACGTCTTGATCGTCATTTTGAATGTAAAAATATCTCCCGGGCCACAAAATAATTGGCCTCCCGTTAAATGAGTGTCTTAGATATCTCAAATGACTGATATTTAAGCGAGCGCCATTGCTATTCGAGGTTTGCTCAGTTGTATATAAGGAAGGCCTTTCCCGTTTCAAAAGGGAACAATCAAAATCAGCTTCTGAAAGGCACCATTTGATTTTAGACACACTTACCTCCCTCCGTCTTTCTGGTAAGAAGACGCTGTGGAGGTATAATCGAAAATATGGCAGTCTTCCAAATCGCAGAGGTTGCTTTCCTGTAGAAGCACTGAAAAACAAACGATTGGAATTGGCAAGTTTCTTTCGGTCGGCTGTAACAGCTATATTTTGAATAGATAGAACACTAAAAACGCGAACAGAAGATCATTCATTCAGTCTGTTTAGAAAGAATATGGATGGATTCTCCTTGAAGACTTTGCCTCGTGTTTCATATATCTAACGAGTGAAACTCCGAGTCATGATTTTATAATGTACAGAAAAGTGACACTTTGCGTCAACCTACGGCTGTCATTGCCGGAAAAACTGAATTTAGGCCTACCCATTGTTTACTTCAAGTTGATTTATTCTGTCAGAACAAGCATTTCAGCAAAAGGAAATGAGAAAATAATGTTATTTTTATATGTAGAACATTTCTGCATCATAAAATGGGCAAAAAAAAATATTGAGGTTTTTGATGAATTGCTTAAGGGTAACCATAAGCAAAAATTGAAAAAAAATTTTTTTTTAGTTGACTAAACCAATAAATAGCACACGTAAAATTTTCCATTGTTCATGATTTTATTCTTGTGAAATATTATCTTCTGAATTATAGAAGACATTTTAACAGTTACTGTGTGGTGAGTGAACACCTCATTCACGTTATCATAATTCTTAATTGGAACACTGGCTTATACAAGTTCTCAACTTAGAATAGAAAGAGTCTATGGTTTCGACCTTCGGCTGTTACGTGAAATGCTTGAACGTCCCAACGAATTCCAATTTCTCTGTGCGATTTACCTGAATTGATAATGACACAGAATTAATTCTGCCCAACACAGAACATGACCTGCTCTTAAAGCTTGTAATCACACAAATCGGATACCCGTTCTTCACCATAATAAATCTGGGAAGTTTGGAAAGTGACTCTTCTTAAACTGTACATAACTTTCTCAGGGTTACAATATGAACCAACGTTACCACTCGCTTGTTTGAAACAAAGAGTCTTAAAGGACAGCCGATCAAGACCACGAGCAGAGTGTTGAGGTACCCAATGCCCACCAAATGCTGAAACAAGTCGAAACTGAACCTAAAACCCAAATCATATGGTTCCCCTCTAAAATATTCATTCACCTTTAATATAATACATAAATTTAAGGCTGACCCGGGATAAACAGAGAAAGAGGTAGAAACCCAAAATGTCCCACGTCGATGCTCGTAGGAATGTAAACTTCATCTGTGACACACTAATTATTGTAACGTGAATGCTTTCCTTACCCATCGTGACTCCCTGTTCTCCATATCCTTATCGAAAAACCTCGAGCGGCTAATCAAGACGAAAAGACAATTTAGAGGTCGAAAATGTAAAACTGAAATAAAATGCCCCCCCCCCCACCCCCGACCAAACTATGCCATACACACGCTTTGAAAGTATGCTATCCATAAATGACAGACACTCTAGCACATGGAATCATGACACCGGTCCGCCGCCCCTGTTTAGCTCCAAAAGTTGTCTAACTTGTAAGTAGAGCCAATATACCACCAGTCATTCTGTGAAAGATACATTTTTAGCTCAAAATACACAGTATATTTAAAGTTTGTAGTATTGGATTGTGTTTATTTGTTTACTATTACGGTATCGCGACTCTTTCCTCAACCAAATTTGTGTTCTGTTGGATGAAAGTGGACGGATAGCACAGAGAGAACCATCCTACGCCAGCTATCTACCCACTACATATCTTCCTAACTTACTAAACTGGTACACGAAGGGCTAGCATTGGTTGAAGGCAAGTGTACCATCAACGTGTTGTACGCATTTGCACAATGCGCAGATTGCTCCCACATGGGCAGCTGAAATTAAGGGCCTCACCACTGACACAACGGCGGAGAAGAAATGCATTGCTTATGGTGGTAATAAAACAGTGTCAGTGCATATACTCTAAGTTAGTCACTGAGCTATTTATTAAGTGGAGTAGAAAATATTTGCAATCTTTCATTTCAAGGGAACATTAAATCTGGCAGACAGTGGTGCTGAGCAGACAAAAGCCATCATCAGACATTGATTATCGTTTCGTTATTTGACTTAATTTTTGTAACATAACAGCGTCCATAATTATACAATATGACCTGCAGAGAATTGGTCTGTCTCTTTGGGGCAATTGGTTGTTTACCAACATTTTTGTTTAAATATACTGATTGTGGAGTATTCCAGCCTTTTGACAGGCTAATTTGCGAACACATGCACTGTAGATGAATGTGCAACCAGCACAAAGCGAAAAATGTATGTGTAAGAATAATGAGCAAAATCTAAGAACAGGTGGGTTTTGAACTCACATCGCATTGAATGCGCACTTTTCATACAGCAATGTGAACGCCTGTACTAACTGAGCTACCGGCCGATTCGTTCTCTTGTGGTAAAATATAAATAAAGAACTTTAAATCATAAGACCTCCAGCATTCTGTTTCCAGAGGAGAAAATATCGTTCATTTTCGAGTAATGAAGGGGTATAGGCAGAATATGCTAGTGCTAGTTTTTAATAAAAAATGAACAGAAAAAAGCAGCTGTGATAAGTTACGCTATAAACCAGCTTAATGATTGAGCAGACGATTTTTTTGACAGGGATCTGTTTATTTGTTCAGACCGGAGTAACATTGTCATAACATCCAGAGTTACTATAAATAGTAACAATTGACTGATGTTGGCACTTATTTTGGTACAAAATATCATCACCAGGTATCAAACTTTGAACACAAATATCCCAAAAAGGGGTGAATGGAATCTGCAGATGTTCCGAACCAAAATCCAGAACATCTCAATAAAGAGAAAGACTCTTTTTACCCGTTAAAAATATTGTTTGTAAAAAAGCGCATTTTCGAAAATTTGTGAAATTTTACCAAATTGGCACTCATTTTTTACCCCTGTCCATATTCTTGTCCAAGCATTCAATCTATTCTCAGTCAAGTTACGTATGTTTCCGTGGTATAGAATCACCCATATATCAATAACACTGACATTTCTGAAAATGCGAGGACCCTCCGATGTAGGAAGCACACCTATTAGGAAAAAGCAATTCAAAGTGCCAAAGATTCAGCATTTGACCACCACCTAATTGTTTACTGTTTTTTGGGTCACACCCACCTAGTATTTATGCCTAAATCATTGCTATTAAACATAACAAAATGAAGTTTAGCATATTGTTTGCAATCAAGTTGCCACTTCAGAGAAGAAGCACACAAGTCTTTAAATCCTGGGTCATATTAAAGCAGTAAAGCATAACGTGGCCACCCCAGTTTCCAGGGACCCTACAAGAATACACCCATGTGCACTCTTATAAAATATAAATCCATCGGCTGTAGCAGCGTAAATGCTCTCCCTTGTCTATAGCTCCTATGTGTTTGTGTGTGTGTGTGGGGGGGGGGGGGGGGGCGGGCAGGGACGAAAGGGTTGGAGGAATCAAACATAGTTTAGCCAAGCCCTCCACTGAAAGGCATTAATCATGATATTCTGAGATTTTGGGTATAAGCACACATATCGAAAATCTGCGCCCCTGATAAATCTAAAACAAATTGATAATTTGGTTTGTTCAAAACGTACTCTCATAACTCTAAATGCCATTGATAACACTTGTGTGGAAGCTGGACAATATAATTGAAAGCTCATCCCTTAGCACTGGACAAATATGGGACTATACTTGAAGGTATCCAAAGCAAATCCACCCTCATCACTTCACTCACCGTTACACGTCTTGATCGTCATTTTGAATGTAAAAATATCTCCCGGGCCACAAAATAATTGGCCTCCCGTTAAATGAGTGTCTTAGATATCTCAAATGACTGATATTTAAGCGAGCGCCATTGCTATTCGAGGTTTGCTCAGTTGTATATAAGGAAGGCCTTTCCCGTTTCAAAAGGGAACAATCAAAATCAGCTTCTGAAAGGCACCATTTGATTTTAGACACACTTACCTCCCTCCGTCTTTCTGGTAAGAAGACGCTGTGGAGGTATAATCGAAAATATGGCAGTCTTCCAAATCGCAGAGGTTGCTTTCCTGTAGAAGCACTGAAAAACAAACGATTGGAATTGGCAAGTTTCTTTCGGTCGGCTGTAACAGCTATATTTTGAATAGATAGAACACTAAAAACGCGAACAGAAGATCATTCATTCAGTCTGTTTAGAAAGAATATGGATGGATTCTCCTTGAAGACTTTGCCTCGTGTTTCATATATCTAACGAGTGAAACTCCGAGTCATGATTTTATAATGTACAGAAAAGTGACACTTTGCGTCAACCTACGGCTGTCATTGCCGGAAAAACTGAATTTAGGCCTACCCATTGTTTACTTCAAGTTGATTTATTCTGTCAGAACAAGCATTTCAGCAAAAGGAAATGAGAAAATAATGTTATTTTTATATGTAGAACATTTCTGCATCATAAAATGGGCAAAAAAAAATATTGAGGTTTTTGATGAATTGCTTAAGGGTAACCATAAGCAAAAATTGAAAAAAAATTTTTTTTTAGTTGACTAAACCAATAAATAGCACACGTAAAATTTTCCATTGTTCATGATTTTATTCTTGTGAAATATTATCTTCTGAATTATAGAAGACATTTTAACAGTTACTGTGTGGTGAGTGAACACCTCATTCACGTTATCATAATTCTTAATTGGAACACTGGCTTATACAAGTTCTCAACTTAGAATAGAAAGAGTCTATGGTTTCGACCTTCGGCTGTTACGTGAAATGCTTGAACGTCCCAACGAATTCCAATTTCTCTGTGCGATTTACCTGAATTGATAATGACACAGAATTAATTCTGCCCAACACAGAACATGACCTGCTCTTAAAGCTTGTAATCACACAAATCGGATACCCGTTCTTCACCATAATAAATCTGGGAAGTTTGGAAAGTGACTCTTCTTAAACTGTACATAACTTTCTCAGGGTTACAATATGAACCAACGTTACCACTCGCTTGTTTGAAACAAAGAGTCTTAAAGGACAGCCGATCAAGACCACGAGCAGAGTGTTGAGGTACCCAATGCCCACCAAATGCTGAAACAAGTCGAAACTGAACCTAAAACCCAAATCATATGGTTCCCCTCTAAAATATTCATTCACCTTTAATATAATACATAAATTTAAGGCTGACCCGGGATAAACAGAGAAAGAGGTAGAAACCCAAAATGTCCCACGTCGATGCTCGTAGGAATGTAAACTTCATCTGTGACACACTAATTATTGTAACGTGAATGCTTTCCTTACCCATCGTGACTCCCTGTTCTCCATATCCTTATCGAAAAACCTCGAGCGGCTAATCAAGACGAAAAGACAATTTAGAGGTCGAAAATGTAAAACTGAAATAAAATGCCCCCCCCCCCCCCACCCCCGACCAAACTATGCCATACACACGCTTTGAAAGTATGCTATCCATAAATGACAGACACTCTAGCACATGGAATCATGACACCGGTCCGCCGCCCCTGTTTAGCTCCAAAAGTTGTCTAACTTGTAAGTAGAGCCAATATACCACCAGTCATTCTGTGAAAGATACATTTTTAGCTCAAAATACACAGTATATTTAAAGTTTGTAGTATTGGATTGTGTTTATTTGTTTACTATTACGGTATCGCGACTCTTTCCTCAACCAAATTTGTGTTCTGTTGGATGAAAGTGGACGGATAGCACAGAGAGAACCATCCTACGCCAGCTATCTACCCACTACATATCTTCCTAACTTACTAAACTGGTACACGAAGGGCTAGCATTGGTTGAAGGCAAGTGTACCATCAACGTGTTGTACGCATTTGCACAATGCGCAGATTGCTCCCACATGGGCAGCTGAAATTAAGGGCCTCACCACTGACACAACGGCGGAGAAGAAATGCATTGCTTATGGTGGTAATAAAACAGTGTCAGTGCATATACTCTAAGTTAGTCACTGAGCTATTTATTAAGTGGAGTAGAAAATATTTGCAATCTTTCATTTCAAGGGAACATTAAATCTGGCAGACAGTGGTGCTGAGCAGACAAAAGCCATCATCAGACATTGATTATCGTTTCGTTATTTGACTTAATTTTTGTAACATAACAGCGTCCATAATTATACAATATGACCTGCAGAGAATTGGTCTGTCTCTTTGGGGCAATTGGTTGTTTACCAACATTTTTGTTTAAATATACTGATTGTGGAGTATTCCAGCCTTTTGACAGGCTAATTTGCGAACACATGCACTGTAGATGAATGTGCAACCAGCACAAAGCGAAAAATGTATGTGTAAGAATAATGAGCAAAATCTAAGAACAGGTGGGTTTTGAACTCACATCGCATTGAATGCGCACTTTTCATACAGCAATGTGAACGCCTGTACTAACTGAGCTACCGGCCGATTCGTTCTCTTGTGGTAAAATATAAATAAAGAACTTTAAATCATAAGACCTCCAGCATTCTGTTTCCAGAGGAGAAAATATCGTTCATTTTCGAGTAATGAAGGGGTATAGGCAGAATATGCTAGTGCTAGTTTTTAATAAAAAATGAACAGAAAAAAGCAGCTGTGATAAGTTACGCTATAAACCAGCTTAATGATTGAGCAGACGATTTTTTTGACAGGGATCTGTTATTTGTTCAGACCGGAGTAACATTGTCATAACATCCAGAGTTACTATAAATAGTAACAATTGACTGATGTTGGCACTTATTTTGGTACAAAATATCATCACCAGGTATCAAACTTTGAACACAAATATCCCAAAAAGGGTGTGAATGGAATCTGCAGATGTTCCGAACCAAAATCCAGAACATCTCAATAAAGAGAAAGACTCTTTTTACCCGTTAAAAATATTGGTTTGTAAAAAGCGCATTTTCGAAAATTTGTGAAATTTTACCAAATTGGCACTCATTTTTTACCCCTGTCCATATTCTTGTCCAAGCATTCAATCTATTCTCAGTCAAGTTACGTATGTTTCCGTGGTATAGAATCACCCATATATCAATAACACTGACATTTCTGAAAATGCGAGGACCCTCCGATGTAGGAAGCACACCTATTAGGAAAAAGCAATTCAAAGTGCCAAAGATTCAGCATTTGACCACCACCTAATTGTTTTACTGTTTTTTGGGTCACACCCACCTAGTATTTATGCCTAAATCATTGCTATTAAACATAACAAAATGAAGTTTAGCATATTGTTTGCAATCAAGTTGCCACTTCAGAGAAGAAGCACACAAGTCTTTAATCCTGGGTCATATTAAAGCAGTAAAGCATAACGTGGCCACCCCAGTTTCCAGGGGACCCTACAAGGAATACACCCATGTGCACTCTTATAAAATATAAATCCATCGGCTGTAGCAGCGTAAATGCTCTCCCTTGTCTATAGCTCCTATGTGTTTGTGTGTGTGTTGTGGGGGGGGGGGGGGGGCGGGCAGGGACGAAAGGGTTGGAGGAATCAAACCATAGTTTAGCCAAGCCCTCCACTGAAAGGCATTAATCATGATATTCTGAGATTTGGGTATAAGCACACATATCGAAAATCTGCGCCCCTGATAAATCTAAAACAAATTGATAATTTGGTTTGTTCAAAACGTACTCTCATAACTCTAAATGCCATTGATAACACTTGTGTGGAAGCTGGACAATATAATTGAAAGCTCATCCCTTAGCACTGAACAAATATGGGACTATACTTGAAGGTATCCAAAGCAAATCCACCCTCATCACTTCACTCACCGTTACACGTCTTGATCGTCATTTTGAATGTAAAAATATCTCCCGGGCACAAAATAATTGGGCCTCCCGTTAAATGAGTGTCTTAGATATCTCAAATGACTGATATTTAAGCGAGCGCCATTGCTATTCGAGGTTTGCTCAGTTGTATATAAGGAAGGCCTTTCCCGTTTCAAAAGGGAACAATCAAAATCAGCTTCTGAAAGGCACCATTTGATTTTAGACACACTTACCTCCCTCCGTCTTTCTGGTAAGAGACGCTGTGGAGGTATAATCGAAAATATGGCAGTCTTCAAATCGCAGAGGTTGCTTCCTGTAGAAGCACTGAAAAACAACGATTGGAATTGGCAAGTTTCTTTCGGTCGGCTGTAACAGCTATATTTTGAATAGATAGAACACTAAAAACGCGAACAGAAGATCATTCATTCAGTCTGTTTAGAAAGAATATGGATGGATTCTCCTTGAAGACTTTGCCTCGTGTTTCATATATCTAACGAGTGAAACTCCGAGTCATGATTTTATAATGTACAGAAAAGTGACACTTTGCGTCAACCTACGGCTGTCATTGCCGGAAAAACTGAATTTAGGCCTACCCATTGTTTACTTCAAGTTGATTTATTCTGTCAGAACAAGCATTTCAGCAAAAGGAAATGAGAAAATAATGTTATTTTTATATGTAGAACATTTCTGCATCATAAATGGGCAAAAAAAAATATTGAGGTTTTTGATGAATTGCTTAAGGGTAACCATAAGCAAAAATTGAAAAAAAATTTTTTTTAGTTGACTAAACCAATAAATAGCACACGTAAAATTTTCCATTGTTCATGATTTTATTCTTGTGAATATTATCTTCTGAATTATAGAAGACATTTTAACAGTTACTGTGTGGTGAGTGAACACTCCATTCACGTTATCATAATTCTTAATTGGAACACTGGCTTATACAAGTTCTCAACTAGAATAGAAAGAGTCTATGGTTTCGACCTTCGGGCTGTTACGTGAAATGCTTGAACGTCCCAACGAATTCCAATTTCTCTGTGCGATTTACCTGAATTGATAATGACACAGAATTAATTCTGCCCAACACAGAACATGACCTGCTCTTAAAGCTTGTAATCACACAAATCGGATACCCGTTCTTCACCATAATAAATCTGGGAAGTTTGGAAAGTGACTCTTCTTAAACTGTACATACTTTCTCAGGGTTACAATATGAACCAACGTTACCACTCGCTTGTTTGAAACAAAGAGTCTTAAAGGACAGCCGATCAAGACCACGAGCAGAGTGTTGAGGTACCCAATGCCCACCAAATGCTGAAACAAGTCGAAACTGAACCTAAACCCAAATCATATGGTTCCCCTCTAAAATATTCATCACCTTTAATATAATACATAAATTTAAGGCTGACCCGGGATAAACAGAGAAAGAGGTAGAAACCCAAAATGTCCCACGTCGATGCTCGTAGGAATGTAAACTTCATCTGTGACACACTAATTATTGTAACGTGAATGCTTTCCTTACCCATCGTGACTCCCTGTTCTCCATATCCTTATCGAAAAACCTCGAGCGGCTAATCAAGACGAAAAGACAATTTAGAGGTCGAAAATGTAAAACTGAAATAAATGCCCCCCCCCCCCCCCCACCCCGACCAAACTATGCCATACACACCGCTTTGAAAGTATGCTATCCATAAATGACAGACACTCTAGCACAGGAATCATGACACCGGTCCGCCGCCCCTGTTTTAGCTCCAAAAGTTGTCTAACTTGTAAGTAGAGCCAATATACCACCAGTCATTCTGTGAAAGATACATTTTTAGCTCAAAATACACAGTATATTTAAAGTTTGTAGTATTGGATTGTGTTTATTTGTTTACTATTACGGTATCGCGACTCTTTCCTCAACCAATTTGTGTTCTGTTGGATGAAAGTGGACGGATAGCACAGAGAGAACCATCCTACGCCAGCTATCTACCCACTACATATCTTCCTAACTTACTAAACTGGTACACGAAGGGCTAGCATTGGTGAAGGCAAGTGTACCATCAACGTGTTGTACGCATTTGCACAATGCGCAGATTGCTCCCACATGGGCAGCTGAAATTAAGGGCCTCACCACTGACACAACGGCGGAGAAGAAATGCATTGCTTATGGTGGTAATAAAACAGTGTCAGTGCATATACTCTAAGTTAGTCACTGAGCTATTTATTAAGTGGAGTAGAAATATTTGCAATCTTTCATTTCAAGGGAACATTAAATCTGGCAGACAGTGGTGCTGAGCAGACAAAAGCCATCATCAGACATTGATTATCGTTTCGTTATTTGACTTAATTTTTGTAACATAACAGCGTCCATAATTATACAATATGACCTGCAGAGAATTGGTCTGTCTCTTTGGGGCAATTGGTTGTTTACCAACATTTTTGTTTTAATATACTGATTGTGGAGTATTCCAGCTTTTGACAGGCTAATTTGCGAACACATGCACTGTAGATGAATGTGCAACCAGCACAAAGCGAAAAATGTATGTGTAGAATAATGAGCAAAATCTAAGAACAGGTGGGTTTTGAACTCACATCGCATTGAATGCGCACTTTTCATACAGCAATGTGAACGCCTGTACTAACTGAGCTACCGGCCGATTCGTTCTCTTGTGGTAAAATATAAATAAAGAACTTTAAATCATAAGACCTCCAGCATTCTGTTTTCCAGAGGAGAAATATCGTTCATTTTCGAGTAATGAAGGGGTATAGGCAGAATATGCTAGTGCTAGTTTTTAATAAAAAATGAACAGAAAAAGCAGCTGTGATAAGTTACGCTATAAACCAGCTTAATGATTGAGCAGACGATTTTTTTGACAGGGATCTGTTTATTTGTTCAGACCGGAGTAACATTGTCATAACATCCAGAGTTACTATAAATAGTAACAATTGACTGATGTTGGCACTTATTTTGGTACAAAATATCATCGACCAGGTATCAAACTTTGAACACAAATATCCCAAAAAGGGGTGAATGGAATCTGCAGATGTTCCGAACCAAAATCCAGAACATCTCAATAAAGAGAAAGACTCTTTTTACCCGTTAAAAATATTTGTTTGTAAAAAAGCGCATTTTCGAAAATTTGTGAAATTTTACCAAATTGGCACTCATTTTTACCCCTGTCCATATTCTTGTCCAAGCATTCAATCTATTCTCAGTCAAGTTACGTATGTTTCCGTGGTATAGAATCACCCATATATCAATAACACTGACATTTCTGAAAATGCGAGGACCCTCCGATGTAGGAAGCACACTATTAGGAAAAAGCAATTCAAAGTGCCAAAGATTCAGCATTTGACCACCACCTAATTGTTTTACTGTTTTTTGGGTCACACCCACCTAGTATTTATGCCTAAATCATTGCTATTAAAACATACAAAATGAAGTTTAGCATATTGTTTGCAATCAAGTTGCCACTTCAGAGAAGAAGCACACAAGTCTTTAAATCCTGGGTCATATTAAAGCAGTAAAGCATAACGTGGCCACCCCAGTTTTCCAGGGACCCTACAAGAATACACCCATGTGCACTCTTATAAAATATAAATCCATCGGCCTGTAGCAGCGTAAATGCTCTCCTTGTCTATAGCTCCTATGTGTTTGTGTGTGTGTGTGGGGGGGGGGGGCGGGCAGGGACGAAAGGGTTGGAGGAATCAAACATAGTTTAGCCAAGCCCTCCACTGAAAGGCATTAATCATGATATTCTGAGATTTTGGGTAAAGCACACATATCGAAAATCTGCGCCCCTGATAAATCTAAAACAAATTGATAATTTGGTTTGTTCAAAACGTACTCTCATAACTCTAAATGCCATTGATAACACTTGTGTGGAAGCTGGACAATATAATTGAAAGCTCATCCCTTAGCACTGAACAAATATGAGGACTATACTTGAAGGTATCCAAAGCAAATCCACCCTCATCACTTCACTCACCGTTACACGTCTTGATCGTCATTTTGAATGTAAAAATATCTCCCGGGCCACAAAATAATTGGCCTCCCGTTAAATGAGTGTCTTAGATATCTCAAATGACTGATATTTAAGCGAGCGCCATTGCTATTCGAGGTTGCTCAGTTGTATATAAGGAAGGCTTTCCCGTTTCAAAAGGGAACAATCAAAATCAGCTTCTGAAAGGCACCATTTGATTTTAGACACACTTACCTCCCTCCGTCCTTTCTGGTAAGAAGACGCTGTGGAGGTATAATCGAAATATGGCAGTCTTCCAAATCGCAGAGGTTGCTTTCCTGTAGAAGCACTGAAAAACAAACGATTGGAATTGGCAAGTTTCTTTCGGTCGGCTGTAACAGCTATATTTTGAATAGATAGAACACTAAAAACGCGAACAGAAGATCATTCATTCAGTCCTGTTTAGAAAGAATATGGATGGATTCTCCTTGAAGACTTTGCCTCGTGTTTCATATATCTACGAGTGAAACTCCGAGTCATGATTTTATAATGTACAGAAAAGTGACACTTTGCGTCAACCTACGGCTGTCATTGCCGGAAAAACTGAATTTAGGCCTACCCATTGTTTACTTCAAGTTGATTTATTCTGTCAGAACAAGCATTTCAGCAAAAGGAAATGAGAAAATAATGTTATTTTTATATGTAGAACATTTCTGCATCATAAAATGGGCACAAAAAAATATTGAGGTTTTTGATGAATTGCTTAAGGGTAACCATAAGCAAAAATTGAAAAAAAATTTTTTTTTAGTTGACTAAACCAATAAATAGCACACGTAAAATTTTCCATTGTTCATGATTTTATTCTTGTGAAATATTATCTTCTGAATTATAGAAGACATTTTAACAGTTACTGTGTGGTGAGTGAACACCTCATTCACGTTATCATAATTCTTAATTGGAACACTGGCTTATACAAGTTCTCAACTTAGAATAGAAAGAGTCCTATGGTTCGACCTTCGGCTGTTACGTGAAATGCTTGAACGTCCCAACGAATTCCAATTTCTCTGTGCGATTTACCTGAATTGATAATGACACAGGAATTAATTCTGCCCAACACAGAACATGACCTGCTCTTAAAGCTTGTAATCACACAAATCGGATACCCGTTCTTCACCATAATAAATCTGGGAAGTTGGGAAAGTGACTCTTCTTAAACTGTACATAACTTTCTCAGGGTTACAATATGAACCAACGTTACCACTCGCTTGTTTGAAACAAGAGTCTTAAAGGACAGCCGATCAAGACCACGAGCAGAGTGTTGAGGTACCCAATGCCCACCAAATGCTGAAACAAGTCGAAACTGAACCTAAAACCCAAATCATATGGTTCCCCTCTAAAATATTCATTCACCTTTTAATATAATACATAAATTTAAGGCTGACCCGGGATAAACAGAGAAAGAGGTAGAAACCCAAAATGTCCCACGTCGATGCTCGTAGGAATGTAAACTTCATCTGTGACACACTAATTATTGTAACGTGAATGCTTTCCTTACCCATCGTGACTCCTGTTCTCCATATCCTTATCGAAAAACCTCGAGCGGCTAATCAAGACGAAAAGACAATTTAGAGGTCGAAAATGTAAAACTGAAATAAATTGCCCCCCCCCCCCACCCCCGACCAAACTATGCCATACACACGCTTTGAAAGTATGCTATCCATAAATGACAGACACTCTAGCACATGGAATCATGACACCGGTCCGCCGCCCCTGTTTAGCTCCAAAAGTTGTCTAACTTGTAAGTAGAGCCAATATACCACCAGTCATTCTGTGAAAGATACATTTTTAGCTCAAAATACACAGTATATTTAAAGTTTGTAGTATTGGATTGTGTTTATTTGTTTACTATTACGGTATCGCGACTCTTTCCTCAACCAAATTTGTGTTCCTGTTGGATGAAAGTGGACGGATAGCACAGAGAGAACCATCCTACGCCAGCTATCTACCCACTACATATCTTCCTAACTTACTAAACTGGTACACGAAGGGCTAGCATTGGTTGAAGGCAAGTGTACCATCAACGTGTTGTACGCATTTGCACAATGCGCAGATTGCTCCCACATGGGCAGCTGAAATTAAGGGCCTCACCACTGACACAACGGCGGAGAAGAAATGCATTGCTTATGGTGGTAATAAAACAGTGTCAGTGCATATACTCTAAGTTAGTCACTGAGCTATTTATTAAGTGGAGTAGAAAATATTTGCAATCTTTCATTTCAAGGGAACATTAAATCTGGCAGACAGTGGTGCTGAGCAGACAAAAGCCATCATCAGACATTGATTATCGTTTCGTTATTTGACTTAATTTTTGTAACATAACAGCGTCCATAATTATACAATATGACCTGCAGAGAATTGGTCTGTCTCTTTGGGGCAATTGGTTGTTTACCAACATTTTTGTTTAAATATACTGATTGTGGAGTATTCCAGCCTTTTGACAGGCTAATTTGCGAACACATGCACTGTAGATGAATGTGCAACCAGCACAAAGCGAAAAATGTATGTGTAAGAATAATGAGCAAAATCTAAGAACAGGTGGGTTTTGAACTCACATCGCATTGAATGCGCACTTTTCATACAGCAATGTGAACGCCTGTACTAACTGAGCTACCGGCCGATTCGTTCTCTTGTGGTAAAATATAAATAAAGAACTTTAAATCATAAGACCTCCAGCATTCTGTTTCCAGAGGAGAAAATATCGTTCATTTTCGAGTAATGAAGGGGTATAGGCAGAATATGCTAGTGCTAGTTTTTAATAAAAAATGAACAGAAAAAAAGCAGCTGTGATAAGTTACGCTATAAACCAGCTTAATGATTGAGCAGACGATTTTTTTGACAGGGATCTGTTTATTTGTTCAGACCGGAGTAACATTGTCATAACATCCAGAGTTACTATAAATAGTAACAATTGACTGATGTTGGCACTTATTTTGGTACAAAATATCATCACCAGGTATCAAACTTTGAACACAAATATCCCAAAAAGGGGTGAATGGAATCTGCAGATGTTCCGAACCAAAATCCAGAACATCTCAATAAAGAGAAAGACTCTTTTTACCCGTTAAAAATATTGTTTGTAAAAAAGCGCATTTCGAAAATTTGTGAAATTTTACCAAATTGGCACTCATTTTTTACCCCTGTCCATATTCTTGTCTAAGCATTCAATCTATTCTCAGTCAAGTTACGTATGTTTCCGTGGTATAGAATCACCCATATATCAATAACACTGACATTTCTGAAAATGCGAGGACCCTCCGATGTAGGAAGCACACCTATTAGGAAAAAGCAATTCAAAGTGCCAAAGATTCAGCATTTGACCACCACCTAATTGTTTACTGTTTTTTGGGTCACACCCACCTAGTATTTATGCCTAAATCATTGCTATTAAACATAACAAAATGAAGTTTAGCATATTGTTTGCAATCAAGTTGCCACTTCAGAGAAGAAGCACACAAGTCTTTAAATCCTGGGTCATATTAAAGCAGTAAAGCATAACGTGGCCACCCCAGTTTCCAGGGACCCTACAAGAATACACCCATGTGCACTCTTATAAAATATAAATCCATCGGCTTGTAGCAGCGTAAATGCTCTCCCTTGTCTATAGCTCCTATGTGTTTGTGTGTGTGTGTGGGGGGGGGGGGGCGGGCAGGGACGAAAGGGTTGGAGGAATCAAACATAGTTTAGCCAAGCCCTCCACTGAAAGGCATTAATCATGATATTCTGAGATTTTGGGTATAAGCACACATATCGAAAATCTGCGCCCCTGATAAATCTAAAACAAATTGATAATTTGGTTTGTTCAAAACGTACTCTCATAACTCTAAATGCCATTGATAACACTTGTGTGGAAGCTGGACAATATAATTGAAAGCTCATCCCTTAGCACTGAACAAATTATGGGACTATACTTGAAGGTATCCAAAGCAAATCCACCCTCATCACTTCACTCACCGTTACACGTCTTGATCGTCATTTTGAATGTAAAAATATCTCCCGGGCCACAAAATAATTGGCCTCCCGTTAAATGAGTGTCTTAGATATCTCAAATGACTGATATTTAAGCGAGCGCCATTGCTATTCGAGGTTTTGCTCAGTTGTATATAAGGAAGGCCTTTCCGTTTCAAAAGGGAACAATCAAAATCAGCTTCTGAAAGGCACCATTGATTTTAGAACACACTTACCTCCCTCCGTCTTTCTGGTAAGAAGACGCTGTGGAGGTATAATCGAAAATATGGCAGTCTTCCAAATCGCAGAGGTTGCTTTCCTGTAGAAGCACTGAAAAACAAACGATTGGAATTGGCAAGTTTCTTTCGGTCGGCTGTAACAGCTATATTTTGAATAGATAGAACACTAAAAACGCGAACAGAAGATCATTCATTCAGTCTGTTTAGAAAGAATATGGATGGATTCTC
>JAUFNR010000276.1:0-53577 GCA_031216915.1 Pictodentalium vernedei
ATGATAATTCCCGTATATTGAGTGTAAGGTGGTTTCTGAATGATAATTCTCGTATATTGAGTGTAAGGTGGTTTCTGAATGTTAATTCTCGTATATTGAGTGTAAGGTGGTTTCTGAATGTTAATTCTCGTATATTGAGTGTAAGGTGGTTTCTGAATGATAATTCTCGTATATTGAGTGTAAGGTGTTTTCTGGGTGTTAATTCTCGTATATTGAGTGTAAGGTGGTTTCTGAATGTTAATTCTCGTATATTGAGTGTAAGGTGGTTTCTGAATGTTAATTCCCGTATATTGAGTGTAAGGTGGTTTCTGAATGTTAATTCCCGTATATTGAGTGTAAGGTGGTTTCTGAATGATAATTCTCGTATATTGAGTGTAAGGTGGTTTCTGAATGTTAATTCCCGTATATTGAGTGTAAGGTGGTTTCTGAATGTTAATTCCCGTATATTGAGTGTAAGGTGGTTTCTGAATGTTAATTCCCGTATATTGAGTGTAAGGTGGTTTCTGAATGATAATTCCCGTATATTGAGTGTAAGGTGGTTTCTGAATGTTAATTCTCGTATATTGAGTGTAAGGTGGTTTCTGAATGATAATTCTCGTATATTGAGTGTAAGGTGGTTTCTGAATGATAATTCTCGTATATTGAGTGTAAGGTGTTTTCTGAATGTTAATTCCCGTATATTGAGTGTAAGGTGTTTTCTGGGTGTTAATTCCCGTATATTGAGAGTATAGTGGTTTCTGAATGTTAATTCTCGTATATTGAGTGTAAGGTGGTTTCTGAATGTTAATTCCCGTATATTGAGTGTAAGGTGGTTTCTGAATGTTAATTCCCATATATTGAGTGTAAGGTGGTTTCAGAATGATAATTCTCGTATATTGAGTGTAAGGTGGTTTCTGAATGATAATTCCCGTATATTGAGTGTAAGGTGGTTTCTGAATGTTAATTCCCGTATACTGAGTGTAAGGTGGTTTCTGAATGATAATTCTCGTATATTGAGTGTAAGGTGCTTTCTGAATGTTAATTCTCGTATATTGAGTGCAAGGTGGTTTCAGAATGATAATTCCCGTATATTGAGTGTAAGGTGGTTTCTGAATGTTAATTCTCGTATATTGAGAGTAAGGTGGTTTCTGGATGTTAATTCCCGTATATTGAGCGTAAGGTGGTTTCTGAATGATAATTCTCGTATATTGAGTTTAAGGTGGTTTCTGAATGATAATTCCCGTATATTGAGTGTAAGGTGGTTTCTGAATGATAATTCTCGTATATTGAGTGTAAGGTGGTTTCTGAATGTTAATTCTCGTATATTGAGTGTAGGGTGGTTTCTGAATGATAATTCTCGTATATTGAGTTTAAGGTGGTTTCTGAATGATAATTCCCGTATATTGAGTGTAAGGTGGTTCTGAATGTTAATTCTCGTATATTGAGTGTAAGGTGGTTTCTGAATGTTAATTCTCGTATATTGAGTGTAGGGTGGTTTCTGAATGATAATTCCCGTATATTGAGTGTAGGGTGGTTTCTGAATGATAATTCCCGTATATTGAGTGTAGGGTGGTTTCTGAATGATAATTCCCGTATATTGAGTGTAAGGTGGTTTCTGAATGATAATTCCCGTATATTGAGAGTAAGGTGGTTTCTGAATGTTAATTCTCGTATATTGAGTGTAAGGTGGTTTCTGAATGTTAATTCTCGTATATTGAGTGTAAGGTGCTTTCTGAATGTTAATTCTCGTATATTGAGTGCAAGGTGGTTTCAGAATGATAATTCCCGTATATTGAGTGTAAGGTGGTTTCTGAATGTTAATTCTCGTATATTGAGAGTAAGGTGGTTTCTGGATGTTAATTCCCGTATATTGAGCGTAAGGTGGTTTCTGAATGATAATTCTCGTATATTGAGTTTAAGGTGGTTTCTGAATGATAATTCCCGTATATTGAGTGTAAGGTGGTTTCTGAATGTTAATTCTCGTATATTGAGTGTAGGGTGGTGTCTGAATGATAATTCCCGTATATTGAGTGTAGGGTGGTTTCTGAATGATAATTCCCGTATATTGAGTGTAGGGTGGTTTCTGAATGATAATTCCCGTATATTGAGTGTAAGGTGGTTTCTGAATGTTAGTTCCCGTATATTGAGTGTAAGGTGGTTTCTGAATGATAATTCCCGTATATTGAGTGTAAGGTGGTTTCTGAATGTTAATTCCCGTATATTGAGAGTATAGTGGTTTCTGAATGTTAATTCTCGTATATTGGGTGTAAGGTGGTTTCTGAATGATAATTCCCATATATTGAGTGTAAGGTGGTTTCTGAATGATAATTCCTGTATATTGAGTGTAAGGTGGTTTCTGAATGTTAATTCTCGTATATTGAGAGTAAGGTGGTTTCTGAATGTTAATTCTCGTATATTGAGTGTAAGGTGTTTTCTGGGTGTTAATTCCCGTATATTGAGAGTATAGTGGTTTCAGAATGATAATTCCCATATATTGAGTGTAAGGTGGTTTCTGATTGTTAATTCCCGTATATTGAGTGTAAGGTGGTTTCTGAATGATAATTCCCGTATATTGAGTGTAAGGTGGTTTCTGAATGATAATTCCCGTATATTGAGTGTAAGGTGGTTTCTGAATGATAATTCCCGTATATTGAGTGTAAGGTGGTTTCTGAATGATAATTCCCGTATATTGAGAGTAAGGTGGTTTCTGAATGTTAATTCTCGTATATTGAGTGTAAGGTGGTTTCTGAATGATAATTCTCGTATATTGAGTGTAAGGTGTTTTCTGGGTGTTAATTCTCGTATATTGAGTGTAAGGTGGTTTCTGAATGTTAATTCTCGTATATTGAGTGTAAGGTGGTTTCTGAATGATAATTCCTGTATATTGAGTGTAAGGTGGTTTCTGAATGTTAATTCCCGTATATTGAGTGTAAGGTGGTTTCTGAATGTTAATTCTCGTATATTGAGAGTATAGTGGTTTCAGAATGATAATTCCCGTATATTGAGTGTAAGGTGGTTTCTGAATGTTAATTCTCGTATATTGAGTGTAAGGTGGTTTCTGAATGTTAATTCTCGTATATTGAGTGCAAGGTGGTTTCAGAATGATAATTCCCGTATATTGAGTGTAAGGTGGTTTCTGAATGTTAATTCTCGTATATTGAGAGTATAGTGGTTTCAGAATGATAATTCCCGTATATTGAGTGTAAGGTGGTTTCTGAATGTTAATTCCCGTATATTGAGTGTAAGGTGGTTTCTGAATGTTAATTCTCGTATATTGAGTGTAAGGTGGTTTCTGAATGTTAATTCTCGTATATTGAGTGTAAGGTGGTTTCTGAATGATAATTCTCGTATATTGAGTGTAAGGTGTTTTCTGGGTGTTAATTCTCGTATATTGAGTGTAAGGTGGTTTCTGAATGTTAATTCTCGTATATTGAGAGTATAGTGGTTTCAGAATGATAATTCCCGTATATTGAGTGTAAGGTGGTTTCTGAATGTTAATTCTCGTATATTGAGTGTAAGGTGGTTTCTGAATGTTAATTCTCGTATATTGAGTGTAAGGTGGTTTCTGAATGATAATTCCTGTATATTGAGTGTAAGGTGGTTTCTGAATGTTAATTCCCGTATATTGAGTGTAAGGTGGTTTCTGAATGATAATTCTCGTATATTGAGTGTAAGGTGGTTTCTGAATGATAATTCCCGTATATTGAGTGTAAGGTGGTTTCTGAATGATAATTCTCGTATATTGAGTGTAAGGTGGTTTCTGAATGTTAATTCTTGTATATTGAGTGTAAGGTGGTTTCTGAATGTTAATTCTCGTATATTGAGTGTAAGGTGGTTTCTGAATGTTAATTCCCGTATATTGAGTGTAAGGTGGTTTCTGAATGTTAATTCCCGTATATTGAGTGTAAGGTGGTTTCTGAATGATAATTCTCGTATATTGAGTGTAAGGTGGTTTCTGAATGATAATTCCCGTATATTGAGTGTAAGGTGGTTTCTGAATGATAATTCCCGTATATTGAGAGTATAGTGGTTTCAGAATGTTAATTCTCGTATATTGAGTGTAAGGTGGTTTCTGAATGTTAATTCTCGTATATTGAGTGTAAGGTGGTTTCTGAATGTTAATTCCCGTATATTGAGTGTAAGGTGGTTTCTGAATGATAATTCTCGTATATTGAGTGTAAGGTGGTTTCTGAATGATAATTCCCGTATATTGAGTGTAAGGTGGTTTCTGAATGATAATTCTCGTATATTGAGTGTAAGGTGGTTTCTGAATGTTAATTCTCGTATATTGAGTGTAAGGTGGTTTCTGAATGTTAATTCTCGTATATTGAGTGTAAGGTGGTTTCTGAATGATAATTCTCGTATATTGAGTGTAAGGTGTTTTCTGGGTGTTAATTCTCGTATATTGAGTGTAAGGTGGTTTCTGAATGTTAATTCTCGTATATTGAGTGTAAGGTGGTTTCTGAATGTTAATTCCCGTATATTGAGTGTAAGGTGGTTTCTGAATGTTAATTCCCGTATATTGAGTGTAAGGTGGTTTCTGAATGATAATTCTCGTATATTGAGTGTAAGGTGGTTTCTGAATGTTAATTCCCGTATATTGAGTGTAAGGTGGTTTCTGAATGTTAATTCCCGTATATTGAGTGTAAGGTGGTTTCTGAATGTTAATTCCCGTATATTGAGTGTAAGGTGGTTTCTGAATGATAATTCCCGTATATTGAGTGTAAGGTGGTTTCTGAATGTTAATTCTCGTATATTGAGTGTAAGGTGGTTTCTGAATGATAATTCTCGTATATTGAGTGTAAGGTGGTTTCTGAATGATAATTCTCGTATATTGAGTGTAAGGTGTTTTCTGAATGTTAATTCCCGTATATTGAGTGTAAGGTGTTTTCTGGGTGTTAATTCCCGTATATTGAGAGTATAGTGGTTTCTGAATGTTAATTCTCGTATATTGAGTGTAAGGTGGTTTCTGAATGTTAATTCCCGTATATTGAGTGTAAGGTGGTTTCTGAATGTTAATTCCCATATATTGAGTGTAAGGTGGTTTCAGAATGATAATTCTCGTATATTGAGTGTAAGGTGGTTTCTGAATGATAATTCCCGTATATTGAGTGTAAGGTGGTTTCTGAATGTTAATTCCCGTATACTGAGTGTAAGGTGGTTTCTGAATGATAATTCTCGTATATTGAGTGTAAGGTGCTTTCTGAATGTTAATTCTCGTATATTGAGTGCAAGGTGGTTTCAGAATGATAATTCCCGTATATTGAGTGTAAGGTGGTTTCTGAATGTTAATTCTCGTATATTGAGAGTAAGGTGGTTTCTGGATGTTAATTCCCGTATATTGAGCGTAAGGTGGTTTCTGAATGATAATTCTCGTATATTGAGTTTAAGGTGGTTTCTGAATGATAATTCCCGTATATTGAGTGTAAGGTGGTTTCTGAATGATAATTCTCGTATATTGAGTGTAAGGTGGTTTCTGAATGTTAATTCTCGTATATTGAGTGTAGGGTGGTTTCTGATGATAATTCTCGTATATTGAGTTTAAGGTGGTTTCTGAATGATAATTCCCGTATATTGAGTGTAAGGTGGTTTCTGAATGTTAATTCTCGTATATTGAGTGTAAGGTGGTTTCTGAATGTTAATTCTCGTATATTGAGTGTAGGGTGGTTTCTGAATGATAATTCCCGTATATTGAGTGTAGGGTGGTTTCTGAATGATAATTCCCGTATATTGAGTGTAGGGTGGTTTCTGAATGATAATTCCCGTATATTGAGTGTAAGGTGGTTTCTGAATGATAATTCCCGTATATTGAGAGTAAGGTGGTTTCTGAATGTTAATTCTCGTATATTGAGTGTAAGGTGGTTTCTGAATGTTAATTCTCGTATATTGAGTGTAAGGTGCTTTCTGAATGTTAATTCTCGTATATTGAGTGCAAGGTGGTTTCAGAATGATAATTCCCGTATATTGAGTGTAAGGTGGTTTCTGAATGTTAATTCTCGTATATTGAGAGTAAGGTGGTTTCTGGATGTTAATTCCCGTATATTGAGCGTAAGGTGGTTTCTGAATGATAATTCTCGTATATTGAGTTTAAGGTGGTTTCTGAATGATAATTCCCGTATATTGAGTGTAAGGTGGTTTCTGAATGTTAATTCTCGTATATTGAGTGTAGGGTGGTTTCTGAATGATAATTCCCGTATATTGAGTGTAGGGTGGTTTCTGAATGATAATTCCCGTATATTGAGTGTAGGGTGGTTTCTGAATGATAATTCCCGTATATTGAGTGTAAGGTGGTTTCTGAATGTTAGTTCCCGTATATTGAGTGTAAGGTGGTTTCTGAATGATAATTCCCGTATATTGAGTGTAAGGTGGTTTCTGAATGTTAATTCCCGTATATTGAGAGTATAGTGGTTTCTGAATGTTAATTCTCGTATATTGGGGTGTAAGGTGGTTTCTGAATGATAATTCCCATATATTGAGTGTAAGGTGGTTTCTGAATGATAATTCCTGTATATTGAGTGTAAGGTGGTTTCTGAATGTTAATTCTCGTATATTGAGAGTAAGGTGGTTTCTGAATGTTAATTCTCGTATATTGAGTGTAAGGTGTTTTCTGGGTGTTAATTCCCGTATATTGAGAGTATAGTGGTTTCAGAATGATAATTCCCATATATTGAGTGTAAGGTGGTTTCTGATTGTTAATTCCCGTATATTGAGTGTAAGGTGGTTTCTGAATGATAATTCCCGTATATTGAGTGTAAGGTGGTTTCTGAATGATAATTCCCGTATATTGAGTGTAAGGTGGTTTCTGAATGATAATTCCCGTATATTGAGTGTAAGGTGGTTTCTGAATGATAATTCCCGTATATTGAGAGTAAGGTGGTTTCTGAATGTTAATTCTCGTATATTGAGTGTAAGGTGGTTTCTGAATGATAATTCTCGTATATTGAGTGTAAGGTGTTTTCGGGGTGTTAATTCTCGTATATTGAGTGTAAGGTGGTTTCTGAATGTTAATTCTCGTATATTGAGTGTAAGGTGGTTTCTGAATGATAATTCCTGTATATTGAGTGTAAGGTGGTTTCTGAATGTTAATTCCCGTATATTGAGTGTAAGGTGGTTTCTGAATGTTAATTCTCGTATATTGAGAGTATAGTGGTTTCAGAATGATAATTCCCGTATATTGAGTGTAAGGTGGTTTCTGAATGTTAATTCTCGTATATTGAGTGTAAGGTGGTTTCTGAATGTTAATTCTCGTATATTGAGTGCAAGGTGGTTTCAGAATGATAATTCCCGTATATTGAGTGTAAGGTGGTTTCTGAATGTTAATTCTCGTATATTGAGAGTATAGTGGTTTCAGAATGATAATTCCCGTATATTGAGTGTAAGGTGGTTTCTGAATGTTAATTCCCGTATATTGAGTGTAAGGTGGTTTCTGAATGTTAATTCTCGTATATTGAGTGTAAGGTGGTTTCTGAATGTTAATTCTCGTATATTGAGTGTAAGGTGGTTTCTGAATGATAATTCTCGTATATTGAGTGTAAGGTGTTTTCTGGGTGTTAATTCTCGTATATTGAGTGTAAGGTGGTTTCTGAATGTTAATTCTCGTATATTGAGAGTATAGTGGTTTCAGAATGATAATTCCCGTATATTGAGTGTAAGGTGGTTTCTGAATGTTAATTCTCGTATATTGAGTGTAAGGTGGTTTCTGAATGTTAATTCTCGTATATTGAGTGTAAGGTGGTTTCTGAATGATAATTCCTGTATATTGAGTGTAAGGTGGTTTCTGAATGTTAATTCCCGTATATTGAGTGTAAGGTGGTTTCTGAATGATAATTCTCGTATATTGAGTGTAAGGTGGTTTCTGAATGATAATTCCCGTATATTGAGTGTAAGGTGGTTTCTGAATGATAATTCTCGTATATTGAGTGTAAGGTGGTTTCTGAATGTTAATTCTTGTATATTGAGTGTAAGGTGGTTTCTGAATGTTAATTCTCGTATATTGAGTGTAAGGTGGTTTCTGAATGTTAATTCCCGTATATTGAGTGTAAGGTGGTTTCTGAATGTTAATTCCCGTATATTGAGTGTAAGGTGGTTTCTGAATGATAATTCTCGTATATTGAGTGTAAGGTGGTTTCTGAATGATAATTCCCGTATATTGAGTGTAAGGTGGTTTCTGAATGATAATTCCCGTATATTGAGAGTATAGTGGTTTCAGAATGTTAATTCTCGTATATTGAGTGTAAGGTGGTTTCTGAATGTTAATTCTCGTATATTGAGTGTAAGGTGGTTTCTGAATGTTAATTCCCGTATATTGAGTGTAAGGTGGTTTCTGAATGATAATTCTCGTATATTGAGTGTAAGGTGGTTTCTGAATGATAATTCCCGTATATTGAGTGTAAGGTGGTTTCTGAATGATAATTCTCGTATATTGAGTGTAAGGTGGTTTCTGAATGTTAATTCTCGTATATTGAGTGTAAGGTGGTTTCTGAATGTTAATTCTCGTATATTGAGTGTAAGGTGGTTTCTGAATGATAATTCTCGTATATTGAGTGTAAGGTGTTTTCTGGGTGTTAATTCTCGTATATTGAGTGTAAGGTGGTTTCTGAATGTTAATTCTCGTATATTGAGTGTAAGGTGGTTTCTGAATGTTAATTCCCGTATATTGAGTGTAAGGTGGTTTCTGAATGTTAATTCCCGTATATTGAGTGTAAGGTGGTTTCTGAATGATAATTCTCGTATATTGAGTGTAAGGTGGTTTCTGAATGTTAATTCCCGTATATTGAGTGTAAGGTGGTTTCTGAATGTTAATTCCCGTATATTGAGTGTAAGGTGGTTTCTGAATGTTAATTCCCGTATATTGAGTGTAAGGTGGTTTCTGAATGATAATTCCCGTATATTGAGTGTAAGGTGGTTTCTGAATGTTAATTCTCGTATATTGAGTGTAAGGTGGTTTCTGAATGATAATTCTCGTATATTGAGTGTAAGGTGGTTTCTGAATGATAATTCTCGTATATTGAGTGTAAGGTGTTTTCTGAATGTTAATTCCCGTATATTGAGTGTAAGGTGTTTTCTGGGTGTTAATTCCCGTATATTGAGAGTATAGTGGTTTCTGAATGTTAATTCTCGTATATTGAGTGTAAGGTGGTTTCTGAATGTTAATTCCCGTATATTGAGTGTAAGGTGGTTTCTGAATGTTAATTCCCATATATTGAGTGTAAGGTGGTTTCAGAATGATAATTCTCGTATATTGAGTGTAAGGTGGTTTCTGAATGATAATTCCCGTATATTGAGTGTAAGGTGGTTTCTGAATGTTAATTCCCGTATACTGAGTGTAAGGTGGTTTCTGAATGATAATTCTCGTATATTGAGTGTAAGGTGCTTTCTGAATGTTAATTCTCGTATATTGAGTGCAAGGTGGTTTCAGAATGATAATTCCCGTATATTGAGTGTAAGGTGGTTTCTGAATGTTAATTCTCGTATATTGAGAGTAAGGTGGTTTCTGGATGTTAATTCCCGTATATTGAGCGTAAGGTGGTTTCTGAATGATAATTCTCGTATATTGAGTTTAAGGTGGTTTCTGAATGATAATTCCCGTATATTGAGTGTAAGGTGGTTTCTGAATGATAATTCTCGTATATTGAGTGTAAGGTGGTTTCTGAATGTTAATTCTCGTATATTGAGTGTAGGGTGGTTTCTGAATGATAATTCTCGTATATTGAGTTTAAGGTGGTTTCTGAATGATAATTCCCGTATATTGAGTGTAAGGTGGTTTCTGAATGTTAATTCTCGTATATTGAGTGTAAGGTGGTTTCTGAATGTTAATTCTCGTATATTGAGTGTAGGGTGGTTTCTGAATGATAATTCCCGTATATTGAGTGTAGGGTGGTTTCTGAATGATAATTCCCGTATATTGAGTGTAGGGTGGTTTCTGAATGATAATTCCCGTATATTGAGTGTAAGGTGGTTTCTGAATGATAATTCCCGTATATTGAGAGTAAGGTGGTTTCTGAATGTTAATTCTCGTATATTGAGTGTAAGGTGGTTTCTGAATGTTAATTCTCGTATATTGAGTGTAAGGTGCTTTCTGAATGTTAATTCTCGTATATTGAGTGCAAGGTGGTTTCAGAATGATAATTCCCGTATATTGAGTGTAAGGTGGTTTCTGAATGTTAATTCTCGTATATTGAGAGTAAGGTGGTTTCTGGATGTTAATTCCCGTATATTGAGCGTAAGGTGGTTTCTGAATGATAATTCTCGTATATTGAGTTTAAGGTGGTTTCTGAATGATAATTCCCGTATATTGAGTGTAAGGTGGTTTCTGAATGTTAATTCTCGTATATTGAGTGTAGGGTGGTTTCTGAATGATAATTCCCGTATATTGAGTGTAGGGTGGTTTCTGAATGATAATTCCCGTATATTGAGTGTAGGGTGGTTTCTGAATGATAATTCCCGTATATTGAGTGTAAGGTGGTTTCTGAATGTTAGTTCCCGTATATTGAGTGTAAGGTGGTTTCTGAATGATAATTCCCGTATATTGAGTGTAAGGTGGTTTCTGAATGTTAATTCCCGTATATTGAGAGTATAGTGGTTTCTGAATGTTAATTCTCGTATATTGGGTGTAAGGTGGTTTCTGAATGATAATTCCCATATATTGAGTGTAAGGTGGTTTCTGAATGATAATTCCTGTATATTGAGTGTAAGGTGGTTTCTGAATGTTAATTCTCGTATATTGAGAGTAAGGTGGTTTCTGAATGTTAATTCTCGTATATTGAGTGTAAGGTGGTTTCAGAATGTTAATTCTTGTATATTGAGTGTAAGGTGGTTTCTGAATGTTAATTCTCGTATATTGAGAGTAAGGTGGTTTCTGAATGATAATTCCCGTATATTGAGTGTAAGGTGGTTTCTGAATGTTAATTCTCGTATATTGAGTGTAAGGTGGTTTCTGAATGATAATTCCCGTATATTGAGTGTAAGGTGGTTTCTGATTGTTAATTCTCGTATATTGAGTGTAAGGTGGTTTCTGAATGATAATTCCCGTATATTGAGTGTAAGGTGGTTTCTGAATGTTAATTCTCGTATATTGAGTGTAAGGTGTTTTCTGGGTGTTAATTCCCGTATATTGAGAGTATAGTGGTTTCTGAATGTTAATTCTCGTATATTGAGTTTAAGGTGGTTTCTGAATGATAATTCTCGTATATTGAGTGTAAGGTGGTTTCTGAATGATAATTCCCGTATATTGAGTGTAAGGTGGTTTCTGAATGATAATTCCCGTATATTGAGTGTAAGGTGGTTTCTGAATGTTAATTCTCGTATATTGAGTGTAAGGTGGTTTCTGAATGATAATTCCCGTATATTGAGAGTATAGTGGTTTCTGAATGTTAATTCTCGTATATTGAGTTTAAGGTGGTTTCTGAATGATAATTCCCGTATATTGAGAGTATAGTGGTTTCTGAATGTTAATTCTCGTATATTGAGTTTAAGGTGGTTTCTGAATGATAATTCCCGTATATTGAGTGTAAGGTGGTTTCTGAATGTTAATTCTCGTATATTGAGTGTAAGGTGGTTTCTGAATGTTAATTCTCGTATATTGAGTTTAAGGTGGTTTCTGAATGTTAATTCTCGTATATTGAGTGTAAGGTGGTTTCTGAATGATAATTCCCGTATATTGAGTGTAAGGTGGTTTCTGATTGTTAATTCTCGTATATTGAGTGTAAGGTGGTTTCTGAATGATAATTCCCGTATATTGTGTGTAAGGTGGTTTCTGAATGTTAATTCTCGTATATTGAGTGTAAGGTGTTTTCTGGGTGTTAATTCCCGTATATTGAGAGTATAGTGGTTTCTGAATGTTAATTCTCGTATATTGAGTGTAACGTGGTTTCTGAATGATAATTCCCGTATATTGAGTGTAAGGTGGTTTCTGAATGATAATTCCCGTATATTGAGTGTAAGGTGGTTTCTGAATGTTAATTCTCGTATATTGAGTGTAAGGTGGTTTCTGAATGTTAATTCCCGTATATTGAGTGTAAGGTGGTTTCTGAATGATAATTCCCGTATATTGAGTGTAAGGTGGTTTCTGAATGATAATTCCCGTATATTGAGTGTAAGGTGGTTTCTGAATGATAATTCTCGTATATTGAGTGTAAGGTGGTTTCTGAATGATAATTCCCGTATATTGAGTGTAAGGTGGTTTCTGAATGTTAATTCTCGTATATTGAGTGTAAGGTGGTTTCTGAATGATAATTCCCATATATTGAGTGTAAGGTGGTTTCTGAATGTTAATTCCCGTATATTGAGTGTAAGGTGGTTTCTGAATGATAATTCTCGTATATTGAGTGTAAGGTGGTTTCTGAATGATAATTCCCGTATATTGAGTGTAACGTGGTTTCTGAATGATAATTCCCGTATATTGAGTGTAAGGTGGTTTCTGAATGATAATTCCCGTATATTGAGTGTAAGGTGGTTTCTGAATGTTAATTCTCGTATATTGAGTGTAAGGTGGTTTCTGAATGTTAATTCCCGTATATTGAGTGTAAGGTGGTTTCTGAATGATAATTCCCGTATATTGAGTGTAAGGTGGTTTCTGAATGATAATTCTCGTATATTGAGTGTAAGGTGGTTTCTGAATGATAATTCCCGTATATTGAGTGTAAGGTGGTTTCTGATTGTTAATTCTCGTATATTGAGTGTAAGGTGGTTTCTGAATGATAATTCCCATATATTGAGTGTAAGGTGGTTTCTGAATGTTAATTCCCGTATATTGAGTGTAAGGTGGTTTCTGAATGATAATTCTCGTATATTGAGTGTAAGGTGGTTTCTGAATGATAATTCCCGTATATTGAGTGTAACGTGGTTTCTGAATGATAATTCCCGTATATTGAGTGTAAGGTGGTTTCTGAATGATAATTCCCGTATATTGAGTGTAAGGTGGTTTCTGAATGTTAATTCTCGTATATTGAGTGTAGGGTGGTTTCTGAATGTTAATTCCCGTATATTGAGTGTAAGGTGGTTTCTGAATGATAATTCCCGTATATTGAGTGTAAGGTGGTTTCTGAATGATAATTCCCGTATATTGAGTGTAAGGTGGTTTCTGAATGATAATTCTCGTATATTGAGTGTAAGGTGGTTTCTGAATGATAATTCCCGTATATTGAGTGTAAGGTGGTTTCTGAATGTTAATTCTCGTATATTGAGTGTAAGGTGGTTTCTGAATGATAATTCCCGTATATTGAGTGTAAGGTGGTTTCTGAATGTTAATTCCCGTATATTGAGTGTAAGGTGGTTTCTGAATGTTAATTCTCGTATATTGAGTGTAAGGTGGTTTCTGAATGATAATTCTCGTATATTGAGTGTAAGGTGGTTTCTGAATGATAATTCCCATATATTGAGTGTAAGGTGGTTTCTGAATGATAATTCCCGTATATTGAGTGTAAGGTGGTTTCTGAATGTTAATTCCCGTATATTGAGTGTAAGGTGGTTTCTGAATGATAATTCCCATATATTGAGTGTAAGGTGGTTTCTGAATGATAATTCCCGTATATTGAGTGTAAGGTGGTTTCTGAATGTTAATTCCCGTATATTGAGTGTAAGGTGGTTTCTGAATGATAATTCTCGTATATTGAGTGTAAGGTGGTTTCTGAATGATAATTCCCGTATATTGAGTGTAAGGTGGTTTCTGAATGATAATTCCCGTATATTGAGTGTAAGGTGGTTTCTGAATGTTAATTCTCGTATATTGAGTGTAAGGTGGTTTCTGAATGTTAATTCTCGTATATTGAGTGTAAGGTGATTTCTGAATGATAATTCCCGTATATTGAGTGTAAGGTGGTTTCTGAATGATAATTCCCGTATATTGAGTGTAAGGTGGTTTCTGAATGTTAATTCCCGTATATTGAGTGTAAGGTGGTTTCTGAATGATAATTCCCGTATATTGAGTGTAAGGTGGTTTCTGAATGATAATTCTCGTATATTGAGTGTAAGGTGGTTTCTGAATGATAATTCCCGTATATTGAGTGTAAGGTGGTTTCTGAATGTTAATTCTCGTATATTGAGTGTAAGGTGGTTTCTGAATGTTAATTCTCGTATATTGAGTGTAAGGTGGTTTCTGAATGATAATTCCCATATATTGAGTGTAAGGTGGTTTCTGAATGATAATTCCCGTATATTGAGTGTAAGGTGGTTTCTGAATGTTAATTCTCGTATATTGAGTGTAAGGTGTTTTCTGGGTGTTAATTCCCGTATATTGAGAGTATAGTGGTTTCTGAATGTTAATTCTCGTATATTGAGTTTAAGGTGGTTTCTGAATGATAATTCTCGTATATTGAGTGTAAGGTGGTTTCTGAATGATAATTCCCGTATATTGAGTGTAACGTGGTTTCTGAATGATAATTCCCGTATATTGAGTGTAAGGTGGTTTCTGAATGATAATTCCCGTATATTGAGTGTAAGGTGGTTTCTGAATGTTAATTCTCGTATATTGAGTGTAAGGTGGTTTCTGAATGTTAATTCCCGTATATTGAGTGTAAGGTGGTTTCTGAATGATAATTCCCGTATATTGAGTGTAAGGTGGTTTCTGAATGATAATTCTCGTATATTGAGTGTAAGGTGGTTTCTGAATGATAATTCCCGTATATTGAGTGTAAGGTGGTTTCTGAATGATAATTCCCGTATATTGAGTGTAAGGTGGTTTCTGAATGATAATTCCCGTATATTGAGTGTAAGGTGGTTTCTGAATGTTAATTCTCGTATATTGAGTGTAAGGTGGTTTCTGAATGTTAATTCCCGTACATTGAGTGTAAGGTGGTTTCTGAATGATAATTCCCGTATATTGAGTGTAAGGTGGTTTCTGAATGATAATTCCCGTATATTGAGTGTAAGGTGGTTTCTGAATGTTAATTCTCGTATATTGAGTGTAAGGTGGTTTCTGAATGTTAATTCCCGTATATTGAGTGTAAGGTGGTTTCTGAATGATAATTCCCGTATATTGAGTGTAAGGTGGTTTCTGAATGATAATTCCCGTATATTGAGTGTAAGGTGGTTTCTGAATGATAATTCTCGTATATTGAGACTTACTCCCCCTACTTCTCTGGTCCATTGGGTATCGATGTGCAGATTAGGGGACTCCAGGGGATCCCGACAATTGGCTGCTGGTACAGACTGGCTCCCTCTACTTCTCTGATCCATTGGGTATCGATGTGTCTACATCTGACAGGCAGATTAGGGGACTCCACCCCCCCCCCCCGACCATTGGCTACTGGTACAGACTGACTCCCTCTACTTCTCTGATCCATTGGGTATCGATGTGTCTACATCTGACAGGCAGATTAGGGGACTCCAGGGGATCCCCGACAATAGGCTGCCGGTGGAGAGTTACCCCTCCCACTGGTGGAGACTTACTCCCCCTACTTCTCTGGCCCATTGGGTATCGATGTGTCTACCCCTGACAGGCAGATTAGGGGACTCCAGGCGATCCCCGACAATAGGCTGCCGGTGGAGACTTACTCCCCCTACTTCTCTGGTCCACTGGGTATCGATGTGTCTACCCCTGACAGGCAGATTAGGGGACTCCAGGCGATCCCCGACAATAGGCTGCTGGTACAGTCTGGCTCCCTCTACTTCTCTGGTCCATTGGGTATCGATGTGTCTACCCCTGACAGGCAGATTAGGGGACTCCAGGCGATCCCCGACAATGGGCTGCCGGTGGAGACTTACTCCCCCTACTTCTCTGGTCCATTGGGTATCGATGTGTCTACCCCTGACAGGCAGATTAGGGGACTCCAAGCGATCCCCGACAATAGGCTGCTGGTACAGACTGGCTCCCTCTACTTCTCTGGTCCATTGGGTATCGATGTGTCTACCCCTGACAGGCAGATTAGGGGACTCCAGGCGATCCCCGACAATAGGCTGCTGGTGGAGACTTACTCCCCCTACTTCTCTGGTCCATTGGGTATCGATGTGTCTACCCCTGACAGGCAGATTATGGGACTCCAGGCGATCCCCGACAATAGGCTGCTGGTACAGACTGGCTCCCTCTACTTCTCTGCTCCATTGGGTATCGATGTGTCTGCGTCTGACAGGCAGATTAGGGGACTCCAGGCGATCCCCGACAATAGGCTGCCGGTGGAGACTTACTCCCCCTACTTCTCTGCTCCATTGGGTATCGATGTGTCTACCCCTGACAGGCAGATTAGGGGACTCCAGGCGATCCCCGACAATAGGCTGCTGGTACAGACTGGTTCCCTCTACTTCTCTGCTCCATTGGGTATTGATGTGTCTACGTCTGACAGGCAGATTAGGGGACTCCAGGCGATCCCCGACAATAGGCTGCTGGTACAGACTGGCTCCCTCTACTTCTCTGGTCCATTGGGTATCGATGTGTCTACCCCTGACAGGCAGATTAGGGGGCTCCAGGCGATCCCCGACAATAGGCTGCCGGTGAAGACTTACTCCCCCTAATTCTCTGGTCCATTGGGTATCGACGTGTCTACCCCTGACAGGCAGATTCGGGGACTCCAGGGTATCTCCGACAATTGGCTGCTGGTACAGACTGACTCCCCCTACTTCTCCGATTCATTGGGTATCGACGTGTCTACGTCTGACAGGCAGATTAGCGGACTCCGGGGAATCCCCGGCAATTGGCTGCTGGTACAGACTGACTCCCCCTACTTCTCTGATCCATTGGGTATCGATTTGTCTACGCCTGACAGACAGATTAGGGGACTTCAAGAGATCCCGACCATTAGCTACTGGTACAGACTGACTCCCTCTACTTCTCTGATCCATTGGGTATCGATGTGTCTACATCTGATAGGCAGATTAGGGGACTCTAGGGGATCCCCGACAATAGGCTGCCGGTACAGACTGACTCCCCCTACTTCTCTGATCCATTGGGCATCGATTTGTCTACGCCTGACAGACAGATTAGGGGACTTCAAGAGATCCCGACCATTGGCTACTGGTACAGACTGACCCCCCTACTTCTCTGATCCATTGGATATCGATGTGTCTACCCCTGACAGGCAGATTAGGGGACTCCAGAGGATCCCCGAAAATTTGCTGTTGGTACAGACTGACCCCTCCCCCACTTATCTTGCCCACTGGGTATCGATGTGTGTGTCCCTGACAGGCAGATCAGTGGAATCCAGGCGATCCCCGACAAAAGGCTGCTGGTAAAGGCTGACCCCACCCCCACCCCCACCCCCACTACTTCTCTGGTCCATTGGGTATCGATGTGTCTATCTCTGCCATGTTGGTGAGGTTGCCCAACGCATTTCGATCCCACGGCGCACTTTTGTCCATCATCTCTTGAGCATCTCCTCAACCAATACCCTTGGAGTGTATCACATCTCCCGTAAATCATGAAACCCAAGAATATCAGCCAATAATTATGGAATATAGCACCTCCCTCTAAAAAACATAAATAAAAATAATAATAAAAAAATAGAAGAAATAAAAACAAATGTTTTCATTAAAAATTGATAAAATCATATTTTCCTGGAACTTAATTAAGCACCCCCTAAAATGTTTCGTGACAGTGAAGTTGGTATTACTAATTTTTATGTTTTAATGATTGCTATGCCTTGCCGTACATTTCATCTCATGAAACATGATGTTTCTGGCTGATAGCGTACCCCAAACACATCCCCTCGTCCACGTGAAGCATGCATCCCACAAATGTCACAAAAAACACTATCAACCACATGCAATATCTGGGTATAAAACAAGACAATTTGTCTCTTCGTATCAGTAAATGTTGACATGGCAATGAGGAGACTGCCAGAGGCACTAAGATGCCAAAATAGTTAGCACGCATGCAACAGCAATGTCATATAAAGCTATTGGAAGGAAACTTGGCTATAGGCATTCTGTTATCAACAGACTTGTCCAAAAAAGCTCACCAACCAACGATGTTTAAGGATCGACCATGGCCTGGACAACCCCGAAAGACCTTCCTCGGGATGATCGGAGGGGGTGAACCCTTTGCTTTAAGTGGGGTTTTGAAACGCCTTTGGTTCCCCAACAGGCGTTTCTGCAATAGAACTGCCCGAAACCGTCTCAAAGCACTCTGGGTATGGGGTCCCGAAGGTTAATCAAGCGTCTAGCTCTATCCGATCAGCATGAAAGACGACGTTTGGAGTGGTGTATGACACGACAACATTGAAATCTCAGGACATGGAGGAGCGTCCATTGGTCAGACGAGAGTAGGTTCCTGCTTCACGTCACAGATGGTCACATGAGAGTGTAGAAGCATATAGATACTGCTTACGTGCCCAGGAAAATCAAACCTACTCTCGTGATTGTAAACTTGATATGGTGACTGTACGTGGGAATCTCAATGGCCATCAGTACACCCCGGACATTCTCAATCCGGTTGTTGGGCCCCATTTTAGCAACCACCTATTGGCTACTCGCCCCGTATTCATGGGCGACGATCCAAGGCCACATCGTTCCCATGCTGTGAGAGCATTCCTTCAGAACAACGCTATTACAACACTAACTTGGCCTGCAATGAGTCTGATTTGAATCCCTTAGAACACATCTGGGGCTTTCGTGGTCGTCGTGTGCAAGCAAGGGATCAGAATTTGACCGATTTTGGAAGCTGCATTGCATGAGGAGTGGCAACAGCTGCCTCTGGACCGTGTCAGAAGGCTCAATGGTAGCATTGGGAGGGTGGGTTCAGGCTGTCATCTGGGCCCGTGGTGGATACACTCGCTACTGACGTCAGACACTGCTATTGTGTTCAGGAGATCACAAGTTATATTTTTTGTCAGTAATTATCGGCATTGTTTCATCATGGACAGTTCCAGCGCCATACTTGTCAAGAGAACATTTTTCCATCAAAAATTTTAGTGACAAATATGTGTAATTAGCGCCATAAAAATACTGTATATTTTCATCATTGTGTTATCATCCAATTGTCTATAGGCCATTCTTTTCGCAAACAAACACTTTTGGCTATCTTAAACAGAGCATGAAAGTAGTTACAGTTTCTATTAAAACCACTGCGAACCCCCCCCCCCCCCCCCCCAAAAAAAAAAAGAGAGGGTGCTTAAGCTCCAGGTGTATTTATAAATGGCTGATCAACATATTGGATTTATTCGCCTAAAGTGCTGCTGGTGAAAACTACCATGTATAGATAAATATACAATCCCAGCCCTTCAAAAGTTGAGGAGTGTGGTGCCCTCCGAAAGCCCCATGTCCAGTTCTGGGTGTACATCGTCATCTTGCCCCGAATATGTCCTCAACACATTGAATATTCCCCTGCTGCAGGTATATAATGAAGCCGTGTACCCGGATGTGGAGTCTTGTGGTGTCTTGACGTGTATAGGAAGAATATATTATAGGGTGAGAATTATCACAAGTCCAGCCACTGGCGAGTTACAACAATACTCTGTTTAACTTTATCCCAATTGTTCCAAATAATAACTGGAAGTCCATTCGCGAACGATCCTGCCTGGCCTCCCAGAGTAATAACAGACATCCTTATCGTCCTCTCTTCATTCAGGTCATTCATTTTGAAAACATTCTCTAAGTTAATTAAGAATGCAGACCAAATATCACTTCCTAGGCCCCGAAACGTTCGTATCACTAGCACCTCCATTCTCTTAATATCTCGCCCAGTCCTGTGGTCTGAATATGGATGGCGATAATGGTAAGAAATATTTTGACTCATTGACCGCTCATTTTGTATCAGTTGATTTCTTGAATACAGATCGTCAATAATATTGTTTTGAACATACAATACGTGGAGAGTGGATTGTAACTAAATCACCCGCGGAGTGGAGTTATCACCCAAACTATAAGTTTCAAATTTTGTACATACCGACTAAAAACACAAGCAATGTTTCAACCAATGGACCTCCGGGTTTAACCCGGAGGTCCATTGGCTGAAATTTTGCTTGTGCTTGTTATGCTTAGTAACAAATTTGCAATTATTGCTTGGGTGGAATCTCCACTCTGTGGGTGATTTAGTGATAATATGTATAAGGATGATGTTCATAAGGCGCCAAAGACAACTCTTTACTCTCTTTGTTATTCAACGACCTAGAGTTGGTGGATATAATCTTTATTATTTTATTGATCACCGATATTAATATCCTGGCTTGGAGCGCGGTGGCTCAGTGGTAGACTGTTGGACTTCTGTGCTAGAGGCCCCGAGTTCGATCCCCGCCCGGGACGACCCGCGTTGTGTCTTTGGGCAAGGCAGTTTATCCCGGTTGCCTACATGGGGGCACGATGATGCCGTGTACAAAGGCGTACTGCACGTCGATGGTGCACATGTCTTCAACCGCTGTAATCCTGCTTGAGCGGAGCTAGAACAGAGTTAGAATGGTGAGGAGCTGACAGTTGCTCGTCGATGCTCGGTGGTTCTCTCCGGGTACTCCAGCTTCCCCCACCCGTAAAACTGTTACGGTCATGATTAGCCATTATGAATACGTATGTGACCTTAAACACCAATAAAATAAATAAATAAATATCCTGGCTATTATCCCCACAAGTCCAGTCATTGTACATTGTTGTGAATTCTTCATGGCTGCGAAATCTTCCATATTACAACGACCAAGAATTCACACAATAGCAATAGTCCCAACCATGTAATGCTAAATGCCAGTCAACGTTTGTTTTCTACTCTGTGTTGGTGGACTCCAGTGTGACTGCAGTTCGGACTACGGTCCAAGCGTACCTGCGAATAGTACAAAAGTATGTTCACCCTTTTCCTTGTCGGGCATATCCAATCTTCTTACCGGGGTGTGAACTTCAAACTGACGTGCCGGATTGTTTCTGTCCATATATAATATACCAAGAGTAGCTTGGTGTACCAAATGTTCACCACTCGTGGTGAAGTGGTGTTAACCGCGAGCCTTCGGCGCGCGGTTAACACCACTTCACCTCGAGTGGTGAACATTTGGTACACCAAGCTACTTCGGGTATATTTTATTTATACCACGATCGTCAGATTATTAAGAGTCGCTATTATTTTTTCTCGATTTTACAGAGCAGCAGCCGTACATACGTGCGAATTTGTTTTTGTTCACATGAGCATCGGTGGGCGGTACTTCCGCTGTCAATTTTATCACCGAAACGAAGGAGAAAAAGAAAGGGCCTTTTTCATTTTAATAACATAATAACATACTATTTCGGGTTATGTGTGCTTTATTAACATGAGACAATTGTAGTGATTTTCCTACATGATATCTCTCCAATGTGGAATCAGAACCCATAGATTGGAAATCCATTGGGGTTTCCCCGCACAGGTTCGAATCCTGTCGGCGACGCCAAATGTAGTGATTCTCCAACATGATAATGTCACTTACACTGAAGATTCAGGTCTCTGCAAAGCAGGTTAGTCGAAAGTATCGAATTACGAAGTGAACAGTCCGAATTCCTCAGTATAAGTGCGTCAAATAAACAAAGAGATTTAAGTCATTTCCCCAAGGCGCCTGAAGAATATTGCGGTTGCCTAATGGAGACCGTCTGGTACCACACAATTCATGTTTGTTAATTTTTTGGTGTTTTATGTGGTAAATTCATTTAAAAACATAATAAATAATTGCCACTTTCATTTCACTCTTTGCCCGGCGACGTGCGATAAATTTAGACAAGTTCGCATTCAGGTCGACGTCACCTAAGGTCAACTTGGATGTAGTTCCACTGTAAGTGTAAATTTTAACTACTGAAATCCCATTGCTGACGTGTTCACCACGGTTGGTGTGTAAAGCTAAAATTTATGTCATAGGCTTTTCCTGTGTAATAGAATAGGTATAAATAAAAGATTCCTGTCGTTTATATCTCTCCAATGTGGAATCAGAACTCATAAGTGTAGGCATGTTATAATTGTCATGAACCATGCATGACATCGTGACATTGTAAAAATGGTCCCAGACATCACTCTATTACAGGCCCACAGGTTTTGTCAAGCACATTCTCTCCATTGACCCCTGTGCTCTCCGGGGCTGGAATATCTCCAGTCGCCCTTTTCCGTCATGTATCTCCAGAATGTTCAGTGAATTTGTACTTCCTTCTCCTGTATATCCAGTGAATTCAGAGTTCCCAATATCTTCATAACTTTTCTCATTTTCATTGCACTTGAATTCCGTACACTTTCTTCCACATATCATGTGTTCCATCTTCATTACCTTTTCTTCTTTTTTCCACAATGAATAAATCTCACCTGTTGCCGCCATCTGTAAAAATCGCTCCCCTTACATGTCCTGGGGAAGCGATTGGCTCTCCTCAAGCTTACAAAAACTAAAAGTGACAACATGAAGTATTACTATTAATGAAATCAGCCAAGTGGGCATTATACATTTTATTTAGTGCTGCTAACAAGGTAATATCTGTGAGACGGCTACACTGCCCCTCCCACACCTCCGGGCCTTGTCAAGGCCCGGAGGTGTGGGAGGGGCAGTGTAGCCGTCTTACAGAGACCACTAACATAGCAGAGACCTGAAGAGATGTGGGTTTTAGAAATAGGCTGTTATGGTAAACATTATTTTCTAAGGCCAGGAGGGCTAGTTTTCGCCCTCCTTAATTTTTTTAAGGCGAGCGAATAAATCGCTCTCCAAAAAATGCCAGACCTGGTAACCTGAGTAAAGGTTAAAGATTGTCTTAACTTTTTTAGGCCAACCATTTTAGCTTACCTTATTGAATGACAGGATGGAGTATTGCCATGATCTGGAACCTGTTGCTTGGGGAGGGATCTCTCATAACTCAGCTGAAACCTTTCTTTCTCTCTTGCATTTCAATCATTGCAACTTATTGGAAGTTATACACAATAAGATATAGCTGGGTAAATTTATAATCCTACAATTGTACAATGATTTCATCATAAAACAAGAGGTGCACATCATCAGTAATGCAGGCATCGAGTTGTGGCTACTTTTTTTTCATGCTCTCTCTATTGAAAATCAGAAATGTCATTGCGTTGAGCTCAATTTGATTCTTTTGGGTAGAATGCTACAATAATTATTTAGGATATATTTGTATTTACTATTTACTTCCGGAAGAATCAGCCAAAGGAGAGATATTTACAACAATATGAAAATGAAAATACATGGGATGTCTGTTCCAGTACCATTGGGCTTATCAAGACGTCCTTTCTCTTCAATCGTGGTACTGGAACTGCTCTCTCGTGGCGCCAAACCTAGTTCCTGACGTCATAAATATAAGTCTTATAAAAAATGGCAATTTCTATAGTCCGTTCTAAACTAGTTGTATTTTATTTATTTATTGGTGTTTACGGTCACACACTTATGCACGATGGCTGATCGTGACCGTGACAGTTTTACGGGTGGAGAACCCGGAGAGAACCACCGAGCTTCGACGAGCAACTGTCAGCTCCTCAACATTCTAACTCTGTTCAAGCTCCGCTCAAGCAGGGTTAACCCCTTACCCAGCGCAGACGATTTCAAAATTTATTATTTTAAATATCATTTTTAAAATTTTTCAAAACATTTCAACAAAACCATATCATGTGACCCCTCTTTGGAACGAGCTCGACGAGCTCGTTCCAAAGAGGGGTCACATGATAGGGTTTTGTTGAAATATTTCGAAATATAATATTTTTTCAGCTGCTGAATTTGCATATTACGTGGACGGATGCGAGCGATTCGTTGGGTAAAGGGTTAAACTAGTTATTTCAATATGTTTTCTTCACAGTCATATTTAGAATAGAGATGGTCATTTTGTTAACTGTATTGTTTTTTTGATTGTCATAAATCAGCTGTCCGCTTGGAATAGATATTGTTGGTTTTAGGCCACACAAACTAAATTAACTGATTCTCAGGAAATTGTTTTTCAAACCGGCGAGGGAGGGAGGGTATTATTTTCAATTTTAATTTTATTTTTTGCAAAAAGTGAGCAAACACGGAGAGGATTTCGGCTGTCTTTTTACACACGAAATGTAGAAAGTACATATTTATAAAAATAAATTCATTTATAATTTGAAAAATAAAACATTCTTCTAAAAACAAATTATAGGTATTGCAATTCAAAGGCTTCATATTCTTTCGATGCTCTTCATATTATCTTTGAAGTAAAAGTATTTAATCTATGGGGATGTGCCTCGTTACAATTTTTGGGAGAGTGCACTCTCCCATAAATTGTAACCAGGCAATCATATTGGAGACACAACTAAATAAATAATCATCAATCAAAGAATTTAAAAAGTTTTGGGTCTTCCTGAGCTTGTACTAATATTGCAAGACACTGAAGGGCAGTAAAACTCTCCATTGAGGGGGTTCAAATTCAATGAGAGATTGCTTGAGAATCAAAACTCTTTTTAGCCTTGTAATAAATATACTGAGTCAAAAAAGAAAGTATAATAGAAACAAATGTGAAAAATAGCATAAAGGATGAAATATAATCGTTCAAATGTTGCATGTTTGTGGACAAGAAGTCGTGCAAAGAGTTTAATGACATGTTGCTGTTGTCCACCCAACCGTATACAGTTTTGCTACGGATTTCAAAATAGCACATGCTACCCGAGAATGTCAAATTGAATGGGTGACCTACGATTTTCTTTGTGTTATGCTGTGGTAGAGAGCCTGGGTTATTGAGAAAACATGCTAGTTTTTATATTCCGACATTTTAAAAAATGCCAAGGTTAACCGAAAATCAGAGGTTGCGTGCCATTGGTATGCATAAGGCTGGGATATCTCCAGATTAACTCGCTGCTGAGTCCGGAGTCACTGTGGCCACTATTGACCGTCTCATTGGAAGGTATAGAACCACTGGATCTCCTGCCGACGGACCGCGGTCAGGTCGACCAAGAGTTCCGACCCCTGCACAAGACCGACACATCAGGGAGTCTCGCATGTAGGGTCGCTTCCTTCTTGCGACGAGGACAGCAGCAATTACTCTTGGTAGAACTAACAATAGAATCAGTGCACAAACTGTCCGCAACAGACTCGCTGAACACGGCATCCGAAGTAGGCGTCCATACCATTGACCAATCCTTACCCAACGTCATCATCGCGCTGATGGTAGGGCAAGAGTGTATAGCCGACGAGGAGAAGGCTTTTCCGATGCTTGCGTGCGGGAATGCGGCCGTTTCGGCGGGGGGTAGTGTAATGGTTTGGGCAGGAATTTCCTTTCACCATCGAATGCAGCTGATCTTCATCGATGGTAATCTGAATGGACCGCGATATAGGAATGAAATTCTTAACGCTGTTGTTGTCCCGTTGTTTAACGCTAACGTCGGATTGCGGTTATTCCAGCAAGAAAATGCCTGATGTCACGTGGCGCGTATCTGTCGTGACTTTCTTCAGGGGCAGAGCATCGAACTTCTTCCCTGACCCCCACTTTCGCCAGATTTGTCGCCAATCGAGCACCTTTGGGATCAATTGGACCGTCGGGTACGACTTCTTGATCTTCAGACGTTATGCGATTTACGTAATGTTCTAAGGCAGGAGTGGAACGCAATGCCACAGAGTGACATCCAGAAACTTATCAGGTCCATGTGCTGGCGATTTCTTGCCATCCAAGGGGCAAACGGTGGACATACACGTTATTGATTACATGTGTGAACTTTTCATGTCACCCCATGTCTGAACTGTGACGTCCTGACGTGACGCTGGCAACAGTAAGAACATGAAATTATGCAAATTCATATAGCTAGACTCGAAATATGAATTTACAATAATTTGTTTGGGATTGAAGTCGATAATACTAAACAAATTGCTCCTTAAAGTTTATTATACTTTCTTTTTTGACTCAGTATATATTGTTTTCTTCACAGTCATAAATCAGATGTTCTTTTGGAACAGAGGTGGTAAAAATGTTCGAGTTATAAATGTATTATTTTCTTCACAGTCATATAGCTGCTGTGCTTTTGGAATGGAAATGGTTGGTTTTATAATAAATGTTTCATTATTTTACGAACACACACCAACTAGTCCGTTTGGAATAGAGATGATTGGTTTTACAATAAAAGTATTGTTTTTTTACAGTCATACATCAGCTGTCCGTTTGGAATAGAGATGATTGGTTTTATAATAAATGTTTCTTTATTTTACGAACATACACCAACTAGTCCGTTTGGAATAGAGATGATAGGTTTTATAATAAAAGTATTGTTGTTTTTACAGTCATACATCAGCTGTCCGTTTGGAATACAGATGGTTGGTTTTATAATGGCTAGTTACGGTGGATCAAATGCTTTATTTGCCTTCATATTCAGTCGTGTTGCCAAGTATACAAAGCGTTACGCACTATTTGCAGTTGCCATGGTTACAGATATGACCATATATCTTCTACTTTATCATTGGATACCGTTAGAACACCATATACAATATGTATTTATACTAGCTGCAATATGGGGAGCTGGAGAAGGAATATGGCAAACGCAAACAAATGGTAAGAATACAAACTATATCACCTCTCATCGAAAGTAACAAAAAGGATTTAACTCGCTCGGTGTTTTTTCAATACGCCTTTACTTCAAAAAGTGTTTCAACGATCGATAAGTCTTGTCCTGAAGTTGAACTATATCAAGAAATGTATATAGTACAATAACAGATACATTGTAAAAACACCACAACACTCTAAAAATAATATATCTAGTTAAAGAACAGATATATTGTAAAAACACCCAAATAGTGTATACATAATGTGTCTAGTTAAAGAACAGATATATTGTAAAAACACCACAATAGTGTATCCATAATGTGTCTAATTAAAGAACAAATACATTGTAAAAACACCACAACAGTGTATCCATAATGTGTCTAGTTAAAGAACAAATACATCGTAAAAACACACCACCACAGTGTATACATAATGTGTCTAGTTAAAGAACAAATATATTGTGAAAACACCACAACACTCTATAACTAATGTATCCAGTCAAAGAACAAATACATCGTAAAAACACCACAACAGTGTATACATAATGTGTCTAGTTAAAGAACAAATATATTGTGAAAACACCACAACACTCTATAACTAATGTATCCAGTCAAAGAACAAATACATCGTAAAAACACCACAACAGTGTATACATAATGTGTCTAGCTAAGGAACAAATGCATTGTAAAAACACCACAATAGTGTACTGAAATATTTCAAGAAATGTATATAGCACCAAAACAGATACATTGTAAAAACACTACAACACTCTAAAAATAATGTATCTAGTTAAAGAACAAATATATTGTAAAAACACAACAATAGTGTATATATAATGTATCTAGATAAAGAACAGATATATTGTAAAAACACAACAATAGTGTATATATAATGTATCTAGTTAAAGAACAGATATATTGTAAAACACACCACAATAGTGTATACATAATGTAACTAGTTAAAGAACAAATATATTGTAAAAACACAACAATAGTGTATACATAGTGTGTCTAGTTAAAGAACAGATACATCGTAAAAACACAACAATAGTGTATACATAATGTGTCTAGTCAAAGAACAGATATATTGTAAAAACACACCACAATAGTGTATACATAATGTGTCTAGTTAAAGAACAGATATATTGTAAAAACACAACAATAGTGTATACATAGTGTGTCTAGTTAAAGAACAGATACATCGTAAAAACACAACAATAGTGTATACATAATGTGTCTAGTCAAAGAACAGATATATTGTAAAAACACACCACAATAGTGTATACATAGTGTGTCTAGTTAAAGAACAGATACATCGTAAAAACACAACAATAGTGTATACATAATGTGTCTAGTCAAAGAACAGATATATTGTAAAAACACACCACAATAGTGTATACATAATGTGTCTAGTTAAAGAACAGATATATTGTAAAAACACACCACAATAGTGTATACATAATGTAACTAGTTAAAGAACAAATATATTGTAAAAACACACCACAATAGTGTATACATAATGTGTCTAGTTAAAGAACAGATATATTGTAAAAACACACCACAATAGTGTATACATAATGTAACTAGTTAAAGAACAAATATATTGTAAAAACACAACAATAGTGTATACATAGTGTGTCTAGTTAAAGAACAGATACATTGTAAAAACACAACAATAGTGTATACATAGTGTGTCTAGTTAAAGAACAGATACATCGTAAAAACACAACAATAGTGTATACATAGTGTGTCTAGTTAAAGAACATTTATATTGTAAAAACACACCACAATAGTGTATACATAATATAACTAGTTAAAGAACAAATATATTGTAAAAACACACCACAATAGTGTATACATAATGTAACTAGTTAAAGAACAAATATATTGTAAAAACACACCACAATAGTGTATACATAATGTGTCTAGTTAAAGAACAGATATATTGTAAAACACACCACAATAGTGTATACATAATGTAACTAGTTAAAGAACAAATATATTGTAAAAACACACCACAATAGTGTATACATAATGTAACTAGTTAAAGTACAAATATATTGTAAAAACACACCACAATAGTGTATACATAATGTGTCTAGTTAAAGAACAGATATATTGTAAAAACACACCACAATAGTGTATACATAATGTAACTAGTTAAAGAACAAATATATTGTAAAAACACACCACAATAGTGTATACATAATGTGTCTAGTTAAAGAACAGATATATTGTAAAACACACCACAATAGTGTATACATAATGTGTCTAGTTAAAGAACAGATATATTGTAAAAACACACCACAATAGTGTATACATAATGTGTCTAGTTAAAGAACAGATATATTGTAAAACACACCACAATAGTGTATACATAATGTAACTAGTTAAAGAACAAATATATTGTAAAAACACAACAATAGTGTATACATAATGTGTCTAGTTAGAGAACATTTATATTGTAAAAACACACCACAATAGTGTATACATAATGTGTCTAGTTAAAGAACAGATATATTGTAAAACACACCACAACACTCTAAAAATAATGTATCTAGTTAAGAACAAATATATTGTAAAACACACCACAATAGTGTATACATAATGTGTCTAGTTAAAGAACAAATACATCGTAAAAACACCCAAATAGTGTATCCATAATGTGTCTAGTTAAAGAACAGATATATTGTAAAAACACCCAAATAGTGTATCCATAATGTGTCTAGTTAAAGAACAGATATATTGTAAAAACACCCAAATAGTGTATACATAATGTGCCTAGTTAAAGAACAGATATATTGTAAAAAACACCCAAATAGTGTATCCATAATGTGTCTAGTTAAAGAACAGATATATTGTAAAAACACCCAAATAGTGTATACATAATGTGCCTAGTTAAAGAACAGATATATTGTAAAAACACCCAAATAGTGTATCCATAATGTGTCTAGTTAAAGAACAGATATATTGTAAAAACACCCAAATAGTGTATCCATAATGTGTCTAGTTAAAGAACAGATATATTGTAAAAACACCCAAATAGTGTATACATAATGTGTCTAGTTAAAGAACAGATATATTGTAAAAACACCACAACAGTCTGTAAGTAATGTATATAGCGCAAGAACAGATACACTGAAAAACACTACGCCGATCTATAAGTAACGTATATAGTGCAAGAATAGATAAAATGTAAAAACTCTTCAACGGTGTATAAGTAACATATAATGGTGCAAGAATAGCTATATTGTAAAAACACTACGCCGATCTATATGTAACGTATATAGCGCAAGAACAGATGCCTTGTAAAACACTTCCAACAGTCTATAAGTAACGTATAATGGTGTAGGAATATATATATTGTAAAAAACACTACGCCGATCTGTAAGTAACGTATATAGTGCTAGGACAGATACATTGTAAAAACACTTCAACAGACTATAAGTAGCGTATAATGGTGTAGGAATAGCTATATTGTAAAACATTACGCCAGTCTGTTAGTAACGTATATAATGCAAAAATAGATATATTGTAAAAACATACACCGGTGTATTAGTAATGTGTATAGTACAGGAACAGATAAATTGAGTTAGGGAATTGGCAAGGAGTTTTGACAAGGGTTTCATAATTGTCTGTCCATCAACAAAGCAAGTATAACCTGCAAACTAGTTGGAGTGTAAAAGTTATGAGTGGCTGGAGTGAATTTATTCCAAATCTGTTGCGTACTGGCGAGAGGCATCATCGAGACACTAATACAGGGTGTTGGAGAGGTCACTCTTGGAAGCTTTGGGGGCTGTGAAGCACGCACGTTATCTCTGTCCACTATGTCCATGGCGTGCCACGTTAAAACATTACCTCCATAATCTCATTGTTCCTACTTCGAGGTAGTAGTTCAACAACTATTTTCTATGTGAAGGGAGAACAAGTGATCATTATTATTTTATTGTATACACGAGCATGTTACCTGGAGTAATGTTAACATGTATAGATAAACGTGGTGTCCATGTGTTTATTGTATACACGAGCATGTTACCTGGAGTAATGTTAACATGTATAGATAAACGTGGTGTCCATGTGTTTATTGTATACACGAGCATGTTACCTGGAGTAATGTTAACATGTATAGATAAACGTGGTGTCCATGTGTTTATTGTATACACGGGCATGTTACCTGGAGTAATGTTAACATGAATAGATAAACGTGGTGTCCATGTGTTTATTGTATACACGAGCATGTTACCTGGAGTAATGTTAACATGTATAGATAAACGTGGTGTCCATGTGTTTATTGTATACACGAGCATGTTACCTGGAGTAATGTTAACATGTATAGATAAACGTGGTGTCCATGTGTTTATTGTATACACGAGCATGTTACCTGGAGTAATGTTAACATGTATAGATAAACGTGGTGTCCATGTGTTTGTTGTATACACGGGCATGTTACCTGGAGTAATGTTAACATGTATAGATAAACGTGGTGTCCATGTGTTTGTTGTATACACGGGATTGTTACCTGGAGTAATGTTAACATGTATAGATAAACGTGGTGTCCATGTGTTTATTGTATACACGAGCATGTTACCTGGAGTAATGTTAACATGTATAGATAAACGTGGTGTCCATGTGTTTATTGTATACACGAGCATGTTACCCGGAGTAATGTTAACATGTATAGATAAACGCGGTGTCCATGTGTTTATTGTATACACGAGCATGTTACCTGGAGTAATGTTAACATGTATAGATAAACGTGGTGCCCATGTGTTTGTTGTATACACGGGCATGTTACCTGGAGTAATGTTAACATGTATAGATAAACGTGGTGTCCATGTGTTTATTGTATACACGAGCATGTTACCTGGAGTAATGTTAACATGTATAGATAAACGTGGTGTCCATGTGTTTGTTGTATACACGGGCATGTTACCTGGAGTAATGTTAACATGTATAGATAAACGTGGTGTCCATGTGTTTATTGTATACACGGGCATGTTACCTGGAGTAATGTTAACATGTATAGATAAACGTGGTGTCCATGTGTTTATTGTATACACGGGCATGTTACCTGGAGTAATGTTAACATGTATAGATAAACGTGGTGTCCATGTGTTTATTGTATACACGGGCATGTTACTGGAGTAATGTTAACATGTATAGATAAACGTGGTGTCCATGTGTTTATTGTATACACGGGCATGTTACCTGGAGTAATGTTAACATGTATAGATAAACGTGGTGTCCATGTGTTTATTGTATACACGGGCATGTTACCTGGAGTAATGTTAACATGTATAGATAAACGTGGTGTCCATGTGTTTGTTGTATACACGGGCATGTTACCTGGAGTAATGTTAACATGTATAGATAAACGTGGTGTCCATGTGTTTATTGTATACACGGGCATGTTACCTGGAGTAATGTTAACATGTATAGATAAACGTGGTGTCCATGTGTTTATTGTATACACGGGCATGTTACCTGGAGTAATGTTAACATGTATAGATAAACGTGGTGTCCATGTGTTTGTTGTATACACGGGCATGTTACCTGGAGTAATGTTAACATGTATAGATAAACGTGGTGTCCATGTGTTTATTGTATACACGGGCATGTTACCTGGAGTAATGTTAACATGTATAGATAAACGTGGTGTCCATGTGTTTATTGTATACACGAGCATGTTACCTGGAGTAATGTTAACATGTATAGATAAACGTGGTGTCCATGTGTTTATTGTATACACGGGTATGTTACCTGGAGTAATGTTAACATGTATAGATAAACGTGGTGTCCATGTGTTTGTTGTATACACGGGCATGTTACCTGGAGTAATGTTAACATGTATAGATAAACGTGGTGTCCATTTGTTTATTGTATACACGAGCATGTTACCTGGAGTAATGTTAACATGTATAGATAAACGTGGTGTCCATGTGTTTGTTGTATACACGGGCATGTTACCTGGAGTAATGTTAACATGTATAGATAAACGTGGTGTCCATGTGTTTATTGTATACACGGGCATGTTACCTGGAGTAATGTTAACATGTATAGATAAACGTGGTGTCCATGTGTTTATTGTATACACGAGCATGTTACCTGGAGTAATGTTAACATGTATAAATAAACGTGGTGTCCATGTGTTTATTGTATACACGGGCATGTTACCTGGAGTAATGTTAACATGTACAGATAAACGTGGTGTCCATGTGTTTATTGTATACACGAGCATGTTACCTGGAGTAATGTTAACATGTATAGATAAACGTGGTGTCCATGTGTTTATTGTATACACGAGCATGTTACCTGGAGTAATGTTAACATGTATAGATAAACGTGGTGTCCATGTGTTTATTGTATACACGGGCATGTTACCTGGAGTAATGTTAACATGTATAGATAAACGTGGTGTCCATGTGTTTATTGTATACACGGGCATGTTACCTGGAGTAATGTTAACATGTACAGATAAACGTGGTGTCCATGTGTTTATTGTATACACGGGCATGTTACCTGGTGTAATGTTAACATGTATAGATAAACGTGGTGTCCATGTGTTTATTGTATACACGGGCATGTTACCTGGAGTAATGTTAACATGTATAGATAAACGTGGTGTCCATGTGTTTATTGTATACACGGGCATGTTACCTGGAGTAATGTTAACATGTATAGATAAACGTGGTGTCCATGTGTTTGTTGTATACACGGGCATGTTACCTGGAGTAATGTTAACATGTATAGATAAACGTGGTGTCCATGTGTTTATTGTATACACGGGCATGTTACCTGGAGTAATGTTAACATGTATAGATAAACGTGGTGTCCATGTGTTTATTGTATACACGGGCATGTTACCTGGAGTAATGTTAACATGTATAGATAAACGTGGTGTCCATGTGTTTGTTGTATACACGGGCATGTTACCTGGAGTAATGTTAACATGTATAGATAAACGTGGTGTCCATGTGTTTATTGTATACACGGGCATGTTACCTGGAGTAATGTTAACATGTATAGATAAACGTGGTGTCCATGTGTTTATTGTATACACGAGCATGTTACCTGGAGTAATGTTAACATGTATAGATAAACGTGGTGTCCATGTGTTTATTGTATACACGGGTATGTTACCTGGAGTAATGTTAACATGTATAGATAAACGTGGTGTCCATGTGTTTGTTGTATACACGGGCATGTTACCTGGAGTAATGTTAACATGTATAGATAAACGTGGTGTCCATTTGTTTATTGTATACACGAGCATGTTACCTGGAGTAATGTTAACATGTATAGATAAACGTGGTGTCCTTGTGTTTGTTGTATACACGGGCATGTTACCTGGAGTAATGTTAACATGTATAGATAAACGTGGTAACCATGTGTTTATTGTATACACGGGCATGTTACCTGGAGTAATGTTAACATGTATAGATAAACGTGGTGTCCATGTGTTTATTGTATACACGAGCATGTTACCTGGAGTAATGTTAACATGTATAAATAAACGTGGTGTCCATGTGTTTATTGTATACACGGGCATGTTACCTGGAGTAATGTTAACATGTATAGATAAACGTGGTGTCCATGTGTTTATTGTATACACGAGCATGTTACCTGGAGTAATGTTAACATGTATAGATAAACGTGGTGTCCATGTGTTTATTGTATACACGAGCATGTTACCTGGAGTAATGTTAACATGTATAGATAAACGTGGTGTCCATGTGTTTATTGTATACACGAGCATGTTACCTGGAGTAATGTTAACATGTATAGATAAACGTGGTGTCCATGTGTTTATTGTATACACGGGCATGTTACCTGGAGTAATGTTAACATGTATAGATAAACGTGGTGTCCATGTGTTTATTGTATACACGGGCATGTTACCTGGAGTAGTGTTAACATGTATAGATAAACGTGGTGTCCATGTATACACGAGCATGTTACCTGGAGAAATGTTAACATGTGTAGATAAACGTGGTGTCCATGTGTTTATTGTATACACGGGCATGTTACCTGGAGTAGTGTTAACATGTATAGATAAACGTGGTGTCCATGTATACACGAGCATGTTACCTGGAGTAATGTTAACATGTGTAGATAAACGTGGTGTCCATGTGTTTATTGTATACACGGGCATGTTACCTGGAGTAGTGTTAACATGTATAGATAAACGTGGTGTCCATGTGTTTATAGCATACACGGGCATGTTACCTGGAGTAATGTTAACATGTATAGATAAACGTGGTGTCCATGTGTTTATTGTATACACGAGCATGTTACCTGGAGTAATGGTAACATGTATAGATAAACGTGGTGTCCATGTGTTTATTGTATACACGAGCATGTTACCTGGTGTAATGTTAACATGTATAGATAAACGTGGTGTCCAGGTGTTTATTGTATACACGAGCACGTTACCTGGAGTAATGTTAACATGTATAGATAAACGTGGTGTCCATGTGTTTATTGTATACACGGGCATGTTACCTGGAGTAATGTTAACATGTATAGATAAACGTGGTGTCCATGTGTTTATTGTATACACGAGCATGTTATCTGGAGTAATGTTAACATGTATAGATAAACGTGGTGTCCATGTGTTTATTGTATACACGGGCATGTTACCTGGAGTAATGTTAACATGTATAGATAAACGTGGTGTCCATGTGTTTATTGTATACACGAGCATGTTACCTGGAGTAATGTTAACATGTATAGATAAACGTGGTGTCCATATGTTTATTGTATACACGGGCATGTTACCTGGAGTAATGTTAACATGTGTAGATAAACGTGGTGTCCATTTGTTTATTGTATACACGGGCATGTTACCTGGAGTAATGTTAACATGTATAGATAAACGTGGTGTCCATGTGTTTGTTGTATACACGGGCATGTTACCTGGAGTAATGTTAACATGTATAGATAAACGTGGTGTCCATGTGTTTATTGTATACACGGGCATGTTACCTGGAGTAATGTTAACATGTATAGATAAACGTGGTGTCCATGTGTTTATTGTATACACGAGCATGTTACCTGGAGTAATGTTAACATGTATAGATAAACGTGGTGTCTATGTGTTTATTGTATACACGGGCATGTTACCTGGAGTAATGTTAACATGTATAGATAAACGTGGTGTCCATTTGTTTATTGTATACACGGGCATGTTACCTGGAGTAATGTTAACATGTATAGATAAACGTGGTGTCCATGTGTTTGTTGTATACACGGGCATGTTACCTGGAGTAATGTTAACATGTATAGATAAACGTGGTGTCCATGTGTTTGTTGTATACACGGGCATGTTACCTGGAGTAATGTTAACATGTATAGATAAACGTGGTGTCCATGTGTTTATTGTATACACGAGCATGTTACCTGGAGTAATGTTAACATGTATAGATAAACGTGGTGTCCATGTGTTTATTGTATACACGAGCATGTTACCTGGAGTAATGTTAACATGTATAGATAAACGTGGTGTCCATGTGTTTCTTGTATACACGGGCATGATACCTGGAGTAATGTTAACATGTATAGATAAACGTGGTGTCCATGTGTTTGTTGTATACACGAGCATGTTACCTGGAGTAATGTTAACATGTATAGATAAACATGGTGTCCATGTGTTTGTTCTATACACGAGCATGTTACCTGGAGTAATGTTAACATGTATAGATAAACGTGGTGTCCATGTGTTTATTGTATACACGGGTATGTTACCTGGAGTAATGTTAACATGTATAGATAAACGTGGTGTCCATGTGTTTATTGTGTACACGAGCATGTTACCTGGAGTAATGTTAACATGTATAGATAAACGCGGTGTCCATGTGTTTATTGCATACACGGGCATGTTTCCTGGAGTAATGTTAACATGTATAGATAAACGTGGTGTCCATGTGTTTATTGTATACACGAGCATGTTACCTGGAGTAATGTTAACATGTATAGATAAACGTGGTGTCCATGTGTTTGTTGTATACACGAGCATGTTACCTGGAGTAATGTTAACATGTATAGATAAACGTGGTGTCCATGTGTTTATTGTATACACGGGCATGTTACCTGGAGTAATGTTAACATGTATAGATAAACGTGGTGTCCATGTGTTTATTGTATACACGGGCATGTTACCTGGAGTAGTGTTAACATGTATAGATAGACGTGGTGTCCATGTGTGTATTGTATTCACAGGCATGTTACCTGGAGTAATGTTAACATGTATAGATAAACGTGGTGTCCATTTGTTTATTGTATACACGAGCATGTTACCTGGAGTAATGTTAACATGTATAGATAAACGTGGTGTCCATGTGTTTGTTGTATACACGGGCATGTTACCTGGAGTAATGTTAACATGTATAGATAAACGTGGTGTCCATGTGTTTATTGTATACACGGGCATGTTACCTGGAGTAATGTTAACATGTATAGATAAACGTGGTGTCCATGTGTTTATTGTATACACGAGCATGTTACGTGGAGTAATGTTAACATGTATAGATAAACGTGGTGTCCATGTGTTTATTGTATACACGGGCATGTTACCTGGAGTAATGTTAACATGTATAGATAAACGTGGTGTCCATGTGTTTATTGTATACACGAGCATGTTACCTGGAGTAATGTTAACATGTATAGATAAACGTGGTGTCCATGTGTTTATTGTATACACGAGCATGTTACCTGGAGTAATGTTAACATGTATAGATAAACGTGGTGTCCATGTGTTTGTTGTATACACGGGCATGTTACCTGGAGTAATGTTAACATGTATAGATAAACGTGGTGTCCATGTGTTTGTTGTATACACGAGCATGTTACCTGGAGTAATGTTAACACGTATAGATAAACGTGGTGTCCATGTGTTTATTGTATACACGAGCATGTTACCTGGAGTAATGTTAACATGTATAGATAAACGTGGTGTCCATGTGTTTGTTGTATACACGGGCATGATACCTGGAGTAATGTTAACATGTATAGATAAACGTGGTGTCCATGTGTTTGTTGTATACACGAGCATGTTACCTGGAGTAATGTTAACATGTATAGATAAACATGGTGTCCATGTGTTTGTTCTATACACGAGCATGTTACCTGGAGTAATGTTAACATGTATAGATAAACGTGGTGTCCATGTGTTTATTGTATACACGGGTATGTTACCTGGAGTAATGTTAACATGTATAGATAAACGTGGTGTCCATGTGTTTATTGTGTACACGAGCATGTTACCTGGAGTAATGTTAACATGTATAGATAAACGCGGTGTCCATGTGTTTATTGCATACACGGGCATGTTACCTGGAGTAATGTTAACATGTATAGATAAACTTGGTGTCCATGTGTTTATTGTATACACGAGCATGTTACCTGGAGTAATGTTAACATGTATGGATAAACGTGGTGTCCATGTGTTTGTTGTATACACGAGCATGTTACCTGGAGTAATGTTAACATGTATAGATAAACGTGGTGTCCATGTGTTTATTGTATACACGGGCATGTTACCTGGAGTAATGTTAACATGTATAGATAAACGTGGTGTCCATGTGTTTATTGTATACACGGGCATGTTACCTGGAGTAGTGTTAACATGTATAGATAGACGTGGTGTCCATGTGTGTATTGTATACACAGGCATGTTACCTGGAGTAATGTTAACATGTATAGATAAACGTGGTGTCCATTTGTTTATTGTATACACGAGCATGTTACCTGGAGTAATGTTAACATGTATAGATAAACGTGGTGTCTATGTGTTTGTTGTATACACGGGCATGTTACCTGGAGTAATGTTAACATGTATAGATAAACGTGGTGTCCATGTGTTTATTGTATACACGGGCATGTTACCTGGAGTAATGTTAACATGTATAGATAAACGTGGTGTCCATGTGTTTATTGTATATACGAGCATGTTACGTGGAGTAATGTTAACATGTATAGATAAACGTGGTGTCCATGTGTTTATTGTATACACGGGCATGTTACCTGGAGTAATGTTAACATGTATAGATAAACGTGGTGTCCATGTGTTTATTGTATACACGAGCATGTTACCTGGAGTAATGTTAACATGTATAGATAAACGTGGTGTCCATGTGTTTATTGTATACACGAGCATGTTACCTGGAGTAATGTTAACATGTATAGATAAACGTGGTGTCCATGTGTTTATTGTATACACGAGCATGTTACCTGGAGTAATGTTAACATGTATAGATAAACGTGGTGTCCATGTGTTTATTGTATACACGGGCATGTTACCTGGAGTAATGTTAACATGTATAGATAAACGTGGTGTCCATGTGTTTATTGTATACACGGGCATGTTACCTGGAGTAGTGTTAACATGTATAGATAAACGTGGTGTCCATGTATACACGAGCATGTTACCTGGAGTAATGTTAACATGTGTAGATAAACGTGGTGTCCATGTGTTTATTGTATACACGGGCATGTTACCTGGAGTAGTGTTAACATGTATAGATAAACGTGTTGTCCATGTATACACGAGCATGTTACCTGGAGTAATGTTAACATGTGTAGATAAACGTGGTGTCCATGTGTTTATTGTATACACGGGCATGTTACCTGGAGTAGTGTTAACATGTATAGATAAACGTGGTGTCCATGTGTTTATTGCATACACGGGCATGTTTCCTGGAGTAATGTTAACATGTATAGATAAACGTGGTGTCCATGTGTTTATTGTATACACGAGCATGTTACCTGGAGTAATGTTAACATGTATAGATAAACGTGGTGTCCATGTGTTTATTGTATACACGAGCATGTTACCTGGTGTAATGTTAACATGTATAGATAAACGTGGTGTCCATGTGTTTATTGTATACACGGGCATGTTACCTGGAGTAATGTTAACATGTATAGATAAACGTGGTGTCCATGTGTTTATTGTATACACGGGCATGTTACCTGGAGTAATGTTAACATGTATAGATAAACGTGGTGTCCATGTGTTTATTGTATACACGAGCATGTTACCTGGAGTAATGTTAACATGTATAGATAAACGTGGTGTCTATGTGTTTATTGTATACACGGGCATGTTACCTGGAGTAATGTTAACATGTATAGATAAACGTGGTGTCCATTTGTTTATTGTATACACGGGCATGTTACCTGGAGTAATGTTAACATGTATAGATAAACGTGGTGTCCATGTGTTTGTTGTATACACGGGCATGTTACCTGGAGTAATGTTAACATGTATAGATAAACGTGGTGTCCATGTGTTTGTTGTATACACGGGCATGTTACCTGGAGTAATGTTAACATGTATAGATAAACGTGGTGTCCATGTGTTTATTGTATACACGAGCATGTTACCTGGAGTAATGTTAACATGTATAGATAAACGTGGTGTCCATGTGTTTATTGTATACACGAGCATGTTACCTGGAGTAATGTTAACATGTATAGATAAACGTGGAGTCCATGTGTTTGTTGTATACACGGGCATGATACCTGGAGTAATGTTAACATGTATAGATAAACGTGGTGTCCATGTGTTTGTTGTATACACGAGCATGTTACCTGGAGTAATGTTAACATGTATAGATAAACATGGTGTCCATGTGTTTGTTCTATACACGAGCATGTTACCTGGAGTAATGTTAACATGTATAGATAAACGTGGTGTCCATGTGTTTATTGTATACACGGGTATGTTACCTGGAGTAATGTTAACATGTATAGATAAACGTGGTGTCCATGTGTTTATTGTGTACACGAGCATGTTACCTGGAGTAATGTTAACATGTATAGATAAACGCGGTGTCCATGTGTTTATTGCATACACGGGCATGTTTCCTGGAGTAATGTTAACATGTATAGATAAACGTGGTGTCCATGTGTTTATTGTATACACGAGCATGTTACCTGGAGTAATGTTAACATGTATAGATAAACGTGGTGTCCATGTGTTTGTTGTATACACGAGCATGTTACCTGGAGTAATGTTAACATGTATAGATAAACGTGGTGTCCATGTGTTTATTGTATACACGGGCATGTTACCTGGAGTAATGTTAACATGTATAGATAAATGTGGTGTCCATGTGTTTATTGTATACACGGGCATGTTACCTGGAGTAGTGTTAACATGTATAGATAGACGTGGTGTCCATGTGTGTATTGTATTCACAGGCATGTTACCCGGAGTAATGTTAACATGTATAGATAAACGTGGTGTCCATTTGTTTATTGTATACACGAGCATGTTACCTGGAGTAATGTTAACATGTATAGATAAACGTGGTGTCCATGTGTTTGTTGTATACACGGGCATGTTACCTGGAGTAATGTTAACATGTATAGATAAACGTGGTGTCCATGTGTTTATTGTATACACGGGCATGTTACCTGGAGTAATGTTAACATGTATAGATAAACGTGGTGTCCATGTGTTTATTGTATACACGAGCATGTTACGTGGAGTAATGTTAACATGTATAGATAAACGTGGTGTCCATGTGTTTATTGTATAAACGGGCATGTTACCTGGAGTAATGTTAACATGTATAGATAAACGTGGTGTCCATGTGTTTATTGTATACACGGGCATGTTACCTGGAGTAATGTTAACATGTATAGATAAACGTGGTGTCCATGTGTTTATTGTATACACGAGCATGTTACCTGGAGTAATGTTAACATGTATAGATAAACGTGGTGTCCATGTGTTTATTGTATACACGAGCATGTTACCTGGAGTAATGTTAACATGTATAGATAAACGTGGTGTCCATGTGTTTATTGTATACACGAGCATGTTACCTGGAGTAATGTTAACATGTATAGATAAACGTGGTGTCCATGTGTTTATTGTATACACGGGCATGTTACCTGGAGTAATGTTAACATGTATAGATAAACGTGGTGTCCATGTGTTTATTGTATACACGGGCATGTTACCTGGAGTAGTGTTAACATGTATAGATAAACGTGGTGTCCATGTATACACGAGCATGTTACCTGGAGAAATGTTAACATGTGTAGATAAACGTGGTGTCCATGTGTTTATTGTATACACGGGCATGTTACCTGGAGTAGTGTTAACATGTATAGATAAACGTGGTGTCCATGTATACACGAGCATGTTACCTGGAGTAATGTTAACATGTGTAGATAAACGTGGTGTCCATGTGTTTATTGTATACACGGGCATGTTACCTGGAGTAGTGTTAACATGTATAGATAAACGTGGTGTCCATGTGTTTATTGCATACACGGGCATGTTACCTGGAGTAATGTTAACATGTATAGATAAACGTGGTGTCCATGTGTTTATTGTATACACGAGCATGTTACCTGGAGTAATGTTAACATGTATAGATAAACGTGGTGTCCATGTGTTTATTGTATACACGAGCATGTTACCTGGTGTAATGTTAACATGTATAGATAAACGTGGTGTCCATGTGTTTATTGTATACACGGGCATGTTACCTGGAGTAATGTTAACATGTATAGATAAACGTGGTGTCCATGTGTTTATTGTATACACGAGCATGTTACCTGGAGTAATGTTAACATGTATAGATAAACGTGGTGTCCATGTGTTTATTGTATACACGGGCATGTTACCTGGAGTAATGTTAACATGTATAGATAAACGCGGTGTCCATGTGTTTATTGTATACACGAGCATGTTACCTGGAGTAATGTTAACATGTATAGATAAACGTGGTGTCCATGTGTTTATTGTATACACGGGCATGTTACCTGGAGTAATGTTAACATGTATAGATAAACGTGGTGTCCATGTGTTTATTGTATACACGAGCATGTTACCTGGAGTAATGTTAACATGTATAGATAAACGTTGTGTCCATGTGTTTATTGTATACACGGGCATGTTACCTGGAGTAATGTTAACATGTGTAGATAAACGTGGTGTCCATTTGTTTATTGTATACACGAGCATGTTACCTGGAGTAATGTTAACATGTATAAATAAACGTGGTGTCCATGTGTTTATTGTATACATGGGCATGTTACCTGGAGTAATGTTAACATGTATAGATAAACGTGGTGTCCATGTGTTTATTGTATACACGAGCATGTTACCTGGAGTAATGTTAACATGTATAGATAAACGTGGTGTCCATGTGTTTATTGTATACACGAGCATGTTACCTGGAGTAATGTTAACATGTATAGATAAACGTGGTGTCCATGTGTTTATTGTATACACGAGCATGTTACCTGGAGTAATGTTAACATGTATAGATAAACGTGGTGTCCATGTGTTTATTGTATACACGGGCATGTTACCTGGAGTAATGTTAACATGTATAGATAAACGTGGTGTCCATGTGTTTATTGTATACACGGGCATGTTACCTGGAGTAGTGTTAACATGTATAGATAAACGTGGTGTCCATGTATACACGAGCATGTTACCTGGAGAAATGTTAACATGTGTAGATAAACGTGGTGTCCATGTGTTTATTGTATACACGGGCATGTTACCTGGAGTAGTGTTAACATGTATAGATAAACGTGGTGTCCATGTATACACGAGCATGTTACCTGGAGTAATGTTAACATGTGTAGATAAACGTGGTGTCCATGTGTTTATTGTATACACGGGCATGTTACCTGGAGTAGTGTTAACATGTATAGATAAACGTGGTGTCCATGTGTTTATTGCATACACGGGCATGTTACCTGGAGTAATGTTAACATGTATAGATAAACGTGGTGTCCATGTGTTTATTGTATACACGAGCATGTTACCTGGAGTAATGTTAACATGTATAGATAAACGTGGTGTCCATGTGTTTATTGTATACACGAGCATGTTACCTGGTGTAATGTTAACATGTATAGATAAACGTGGTGTCCATGTGTTTATTGTATACACGGGCATGTTACCTGGAGTAATGTTAACATGTATAGATAAACGTGGTGTCCATGTGTTTATTGTATACACGAGCATGTTACCTGGAGTAATGTTAACATGTATAGATAAACGTGGTGTCCATGTGTTTATTGTATACACGGGCATGTTACCTGGAGTAATGTTAACATGTATAGATAAACGTGGTGTCCATGTGTTTATTGTATACACGAGCATGTTACCTGGAGTAATGTTAACATGTATAGATAAACGTGGTGTCCATGTGTTTATTGTATACACGGGCATGTTACCTGGAGTAATGTTAACATGTATAGATAAACGTGGTGTCCATGTGTTTATTGTATACACGAGCATGTTACCTGGAGTAATGTTAACATGTATAGATAAACGTGGTGTCCATGTGTTTATTGTATACACGGGCATGTTACCTGGAGTAATGTTAACATGTGTAGATAAACGTGGTGTCCATTTCTTTATTGTATACACGGGCATGTTACCTGGAGTAATGTTAACATGTATAGATAAACGTGGTGTCCATGTGTTTGTTGTATACACGGGCATGTTACCTGGAGTAATGTTAACATGTATAGATAAACGTGGTGTCCATGTGTTTATTGTATACACGGGCATGTTACCTGGAGTAATGTTAACATGTATAGATAAACGTGGTGTCCATGTGTTTATTGTATACACGAGCATGTTACCTGGAGTAATGTTAACATGTATAGATAAACGTGGTGTCTATGTGTTTATTGTATACACGAGCATGTTACCTGGAGTAATGTTAACATGTATAGATAAACGTGGTGTCCATTTGTTTATTGTATACACGGGCATGTTACCTGGAGTAATGTTAACATGTATAGATAAACGTGGTGTCCATGTGTTTGTTGTATACACGGGCATGTTACCTGGAGTAATGTTAACATGTATAGATAAACGTGGTGTCCATGTGTTTGTTGTATACACGGGCATGTTACCTGGAGTAATGTTAACATGTATAGATAAACGTGGTGTCCATGTGTTTATTGTATACACGAGCATGTTACCTGGAGTAATGTTAACATGTATAGATAAACGTGGTGTCCATGTGTTTATTGTATACACGAGCATGTTACCTGGAGTAATGTTAACATGTATAGATAAACGTGGTGTCCATGTGTTTGTTGTATACACGGGCATGATACCTGGAGTAATGTTAACATGTATAGATAAACGTGGTGTCCATGTGTTTGTTGTATACACGAGCATGTTACCTGGAGTAATGTTAACATGTATAGATAAACATGGTGTCCATGTGTTTGTTCTATACACGAGCATGTTACCTGGAGTAATGTTAACATGTATAGATAAACGTGGTGTCCATGTGTTTATTGTATACACGGGTATGTTACCTGGAGTAATGTTAACATGTATAGATAAACGTGGTGTCCATGTGTTTATTGTGTACACGAGCATGTTACCTGGAGTAATGTTAACATGTATAGATAAACGCGGTGTCCATGTGTTTATTGCATACACGGGCATGTTACCTGGAGTAGTGTTAACATGTATAGATAGACGTGGTGTCCATGTGGGTATTGTATTCACAGGCATGTTACCTGGAGTAATGTTAACATGTATAGATAAACGTGGTGTCCATTTGTTTATTGTATACACGAGCATGTTACCTGGAGTAATGTTAACATGTATAGATAAACGTGGTGTCCATGTGTTTGTTGTATACACGGGCATGTTACCTGGAGTAATGTTAACATGTATAGATAAACGTGGTGTCCATGTGTTTATTGTATACACGGGCATGTTACCTGGAGTAATGTTAACATGTATAGATAAACGTGGTGTCCATGTGTTTATTGTATACACGAGCATGTTACGTGGAGTAATGTTAACATGTATAGATAAACGTGGTGTCCATGTGTTTATTGTATACACGGGCATGTTACCTGGAGTAATGTTAACATGTATAGATAAACGTGGTGTCCATGTGTTTATTGTATACACGAGCATGTTACCTGGAGTAATGTTAACATGTATAGATAAACGTGGTGTCCATGTGTTTATTGTATACACGAGCATGTTACCAGGAGTAATGTTAACATGTATAGATAAACGTGGTGTCCATGTGTTTGTTGTATACACGGGCATGTTACCTGGAGTAATGTTAACATGTATAGATAAACGTGGTGTCCATGTGTTTGTTGTATACACGAGCATGTTACCTGGAGTAATGTTAACATGTATAGATAAACGTGGTGTCCATGTGTTTATTGTATACACGAGCATGTTACCTGGAGTAATGTTAACATGTATAGATAAACGTGGTGTCCATGTGTTTGTTGTATACACGGGCATGATACCTGGAGTAATGTTAACATGTATAGATAAACGTGGTGTCCATGTGTTTGTTGTATACACGAGCATGTTACCTGGAGTAATGTTAACATGTATAGATAAACATGGTGTCCATGTGTTTGTTCTATACACGAGCATGTTACCTGGAGTAATGTTAACATGTATAGATAAACGTGGTGTCCATGTGTTTATTGTATACACGGGTATGTTACCTGGAGTAATGTTAACATGTATAGATAAACGTGGTGTCCATGTGTTTATTGTGTACACGAGCATGTTACCTGGAGTAATGTTAACATGTATAGATAAACGCGGTGTCCATGTGTTTATTGCATACACGGGCATGTTACCTGGAGTAATGTTAACATGTATAGATAAACTTGGTGTCCATGTGTTTATTGTATACACGAGCATGTTACCTGGAGTAATGTTAACATGTATGGATAAACGTGGTGTCCATGTGTTTCTTGTATACACGAGCATGTTACCTGGAGTAATGTTAACATGTATAGATAAACGTGGTGTCCATGTGTTTATTGTATACACGGGCATGTTACCTGGAGTAATGTTAACATGTATAGATAAACGTGGTGTCCATGTGTTTATTGTATACACGGGCATGTTACCTGGAGTAGTGTTAACATGTATAGATAGACGTGGTGTCCATGTGTGTATTGTATACACAGGCATGTTACCTGGAGTAATGTTAACATGTATAGATAAACGTGGTGTCCATTTGTTTATTGTATACACGAGCATGTTACCTGGAGTAATGTTAACATGTATAGATAAACGTGGTGTCCATGTGTTTGTTGTATACACGGGCATGTTACCTGGAGTAATGTTAACATGTATAGATAAACGTGGTGTCCATGTGTTTATTGTATACACGGGCATGTTACCTGGAGTAATGTTAACATGTATAGATAAACGTGGTGTCCATGTGTTTATTGTATACACGAGCATGTTACGTGGAGTAATGTTAACATGTATAGATAAACGTGGTGTCCATGTGTTTATTGTATACACGGGCATGTTACCTGGAGTAATGTTAACATGTATAGATAAACGTGGTGTCCATGTGTTTATTGTATACACGAGCATGTTACCTGGAGTAATGTTAACATGTATAGATAAACGTGGTGTCCATGTGTTTATTGTATACACGAGCATGTTACCTGGAGTAATGTTAACATGTATAGATAAACGTGGTGTCCATGTGTTTATTGTATACACGAGTATGTTACCTGGAGTAATGTTAACATGTATAGATAAACGTGGTGTCCATGTGTTTATTGTATACACGGGCATGTTACCTGGAGTAATGTTAACATGTATAGATAAACGTGGTGTCCATGTGTTTATTGTATACACGGGCATGTTACCTGGAGTAGTGTTAACATGTATAGATAAACGTGGTGTCCATGTATACACGAGCATGTTACCTGGAGTAATGTTAACATGTGTAGATAAACGTGGTGTCCATGTGTTTATTGTATACACGGGCATGTTACCTGGAGTAGTGTTAACATGTATAGATAAACGTGTTGTCCATGTATACACGAGCATGTTACCTGGAGTAATGTTAACATGTGTAGATAAACGTGGTGTCCATGTGTTTATTGTATACACGGGCATGTTACCTGGAGTAGTGTTAACATGTATAGATAAACGTGGTGTCCATGTGTTTATTGCATACACGGGCATGTTTCCTGGAGTAATGTTAACATGTATAGATAAACGTGGTGTCCATGTGTTTATTGTATACACGAGCATGTTACCTGGAGTAATGTTAACATGTATAGATAAACGTGGTGTCCATGTGTTTATTGTATACACGAGCATGTTACCTGGTGTAATGTTAACATGTATAGATAAACGTGGTGTCCATGTGTTTATTGTATACACGGGCATGTTACCTGGAGTAATGTTAACATGTATAGATAAACGTGGTGTCCATGTGTTTATTGTATACACGGGCATGTTACCTGGAGTAATGTTAACATGTATAGATAAACGTGGTGTCCATGTGTTTATTGTATACACGAGCATGTTACCTGGAGTAATGTTAACATGTATAGATAAACGTGGTGTCTATGTGTTTATTATATACACGGGCATGTTACCTGGAGTAATGTTAACATGTATAGATAAACGTGGTGTCCATTTGTTTATTGTATACACGGGCATGTTACCTGGAGTAATGTTAACATGTATAGATAAACGTGGTGTCCATGTGTTTGTTGTATACACGGGCATGTTACCTGGAGTAATGTTAACATGTATAGATAAACGTGGTGTCCATGTGTTTGTTGTATACACGGGCATGTTACCTGGAGTAATGTTAACATGTATAGATAAACGTGGTGTCCATGTGTTTATTATATACACGAGCATGTTACCTGGAGTAATGTTAACATGTATAGATAAACGTGGTGTCCATGTGTTTATTGTATACACGAGCATGTTACCTGGAGTAATGTTAACATGTATAGATAAACGTGGTGTCCATGTGTTTGTTGTATACACGGGCATGATACCTGGAGTAATGTTAACATGTATAGATAAACGTGGTGTCCATGTGTTTGTTGTATACACGAGCATGTTACCTGGAGTAATGTTAACATGTATAGATAAGCATGGTGTCCATGTGTTTGTTCTATACACGAGCATGTTACCTGGAGTAATGTTAACATGTATAGATAAACGTGGTGTCCATGTGTTTATTGTATACACGGGTATGTTACCTGGAGTAATGTTAACATGTATAGATAAACGTGGTGTCCATGTGTTTATTGTGTACACGAGCATGTTACCTGGAGTAATGTTAACATGTATAGATAAACGCGGTGTCCATGTGTTTATTGCATACACGGGCATGTTTCCTGGAGTAATGTTAACATGTATAGATAAACGTGGTGTCCATGTGTTTATTGTATACACGAGCATGTTACCTGGAGTAATGTTAACATGTATAGATAAACGTGGTGTCCATGTGTTTGTTGTATACACGAGCATGTTACCTGGAGTAATGTTAACATGTATAGATAAACGTGGTGTCCATGTGTTTATTGTATACACGGGCATGTTACCTGGAGTAATGTTAACATGTATAGATAAACGTGGTGTCCATGTGTTTATTGTATACACGGGCATGTTACCTGGAGTAGTGTTAACATGTATAGATAGACGTGGTGTCCATGTGTGTATTGTATTCACAGGCATGTTACCCGGAGTAATGTTAACATGTATAGATAAACGTGGTGTCCATTTGTTTATTGTATACACGAGCATGTTACCTGGAGTAATGTTAACATGTATAGATAAACGTGGTGTCCATGTGTTTGTTGTATACACGGGCATGTTACCTGGAGTAATGTTAACATGTATAGATAAACGTGGTGTCCATGTGTTTATTGTATACACGGGCATGTTACCTGGAGTAATGTTAACATGTATAGATAAACGTGGTGTCCATGTGTTTATTGTATACACGAGCATGTTACGTGGAGTAATGTTAACATGTATAGATAAACGTGGTGTCCATGTGTTTATTGTATACACGGGCATGTTACCTGGAGTAATGTTAACATGTATAGATAAACGTGGTGTCCATGTGTTTATTGTATACACGAGCATGTTACCTGGAGTAATGTTAACATGTATAGATAAACGTGGTGTCCATGTGTTTATTGTATACACGAGCATGTTACCTGGAGTAATGTTAACATGTATAGATAAACGTGGTGTCCATGTGTTTGTTGTATACACGGGCATGTTACCTGGAGTAATGTTAACATGTATAGATAAACGTGGTGTCCATGTGTTTGTTGTATACACGAGCATGTTACCTGGAGTAATGTTAACATGTATAGATAAACGTGGTGTCCATGTGTTTATTGTATACACGAGCATGTTACCTGGAGTAATGTTAACATGTATAGATAAACGTGGTGTCGATGTGTTTGTTGTATACACGGGCATGATACCTGGAGTAATGTTAACATGTATAGATAAACGTGGTGTCCATGTGTTTGTTGTATACACGAGCATGTTACCTGGAGTAATGTTAACATGTATAGATAAACATGGTGTCCATGTGTTTGTTCTATACACGAGCATGTTACCTGGAGTAATGTTAACATGTATAGATAAACGTGGTGTCCATGTGTTTATTGTATACACGGGTATGTTACCTGGAGTAATGTTAACATGTATAGATAAACGTGGTGTCCATGTGTTTATTGTGTACACGAGCATGTTACCTGGAGTAATGTTAACATGTATAGATAAACGCGATGTCCATGTGTTTATTGCATACACGGGCATGTTACCTGGAGTAATGTTAACATGTATAGATAAACTTGGTGTCCATGTGTTTATTGTATACACGAGCATGTTACCTGGAGTAATGTTAACTTGTATGGATAAACGTGGTGTCCATGTGTTTGTTGTATACACGAGCATGTTACCTGGAGTAATGTTAACATGTATAGATAAACGTGGTGTCCATGTGTTTATTGTATACACGGGCATGTTACCTGGAGTAATGTTAACATGTATAGATAAACGTGGTGTCCATGTGTTTATTGTATACACGGGCATGTTACCTGGAGTAGTGTTAACATGTATAGATAGACGTGGTGTCCATGTGTGTATTGTATACACGGGCATGTTACCTGGAGTAATGTTAACATGTATAGATAAACGTGGTGTCCATTTGTTTATTGTATACACGAGCATGTTACCTGGAGTAATATTAACATGTATAGATAAACGTGGTGTCCATGTGTTTGTTGTATACACGGGCATGTTACCTGGAGTAATGTTAACATGTATAGATAAACGTGGTGTCCATGTGTTTATTGTATACACGGGCATGTTACCTGGAGTAATGTTAACATGTATAGATAAACGTGGTGTCCATGTGTTTATTGTATACACGAGCATGTTACGTGGAGTAATGTTAACATGTATAGATAAACGTGGTGTCCATGTGTTTATTGTATACACGGGCATGTTACCTGGAGTAATGTTAACATGTATAGATAAACGTGGTGTCCATGTGTTTATTGTATACACGAGCATGTTACCTGGAGTAATGTTAACATGTATAGATAAACGTGGTGTCCATGTGTTTATTGTATACACGAGCATGTTACCTGGAGTAATGTTAACATGTATAGATAAACGTGGTGTCCATGTGTTTATTGTATACACGAGCATGTTACCTGGAGTAATGTTAACATGTATAGATAAACGTGGTGTCCATGTGGTTATTGTATACACGGGCATGTTACCTGGAGTAATGTTAACATGTATAGATAAACGTGGTGTCCATGTGTTTATTGTATACACGGGCATGTTACCTGGAGTAGTGTTAACATGTATAGATAAACGTGGTGTCCATGTATACACGAGCATGTTACCTGGAGTAATGTTAACATGTGTAGATAAACGTGGTGTCCATGTGTTTATTGTATACACGGGCATGTTACCTGGAGTAGTGTTAACATGTATAGATAAACGTGTTGTCCATGTATACACGAGCATGTTACCTGGAGTAATGTTAACATGTGTAGATAAACGTGGTGTCCATGTGTTTATTGTATACACGGGCATGTTACCTGGAGTAGTGTTAACATGTATAGATAAACGTGGTGTCCATGTGTTTATTGCATACACGGGCATGTTTCCTGGAGTAATGTTTACATGTATAGATAAACGTGGTGTCCATGTGTTTATTGTATACACGAGCATGTTACCTGGAGTAATGTTAACATGTATAGATAAACGTGGTGTCCATGTGTTTATTGTATACACGAGCATGTTACCTGGTGTAATGTTAACATGTATAGATAAACGTGGTGTCCATGTGTTTATTGTATACACGGGCATGTTACCTGGAGTAATGTTAACATGTATAGATAAACGTGGTGTCCATGTGTTTATTGTATACACGAGCATGTTACCTGGAGTAATGTTAACATGTATAGATAAACGTGGTGTCCATGTGTCTATTGTATACACGGGCATGTTACCTGGAGTAATGTTAACATGTATAGATAAACCTGGTGTCCATGTGTTTATTGTATACACGAGCATGTTACCTGGAGTAATGTTAACATGTATAGATAAACGTGGTGTCCATGTGTTTATTGTATACACGGGCATGTTACCTGGAGTAATGTTAACATGTATAGATAAACGTGGTGTCCATGTGTTTATTGTATACACGAGCATGTTACCTGGAGTAATGTTAACATGTATAGATAAACGTGGTGTCCATGTGTTTATTGTATACACGGGCATGTTAACTGGAGTAATGTTAACATGTGTAGATAAACGTGGTGTCCATTTGTTTATTGTATACACGGGCATGTTACCTGGAGTAATGTTAACATGTATAGATAAACGTGGTGTCCATGTGTTTGTTGTATACACGGGCATGTTACCTGGAGTAATGTTAACATGCATAGATAAACGTGGTGTCCATGTGTTTATTGTATACACGGGCATGTTACCTGGAGTAATGTTAACATGTATAGATAAACGTGGTGTCCATGTGTTTATTGTATACACGAGCATGTTACCTGGAGTAATGTTAACATGTATAGATAAACGTGGTGTCCATGTGTTTATTGTATACACGGGCATGTTGCCTGGAGTAATGTTAACATGTATAGATAAACGTGGTGTCCATTTGTTTATTGTATACACGGGCATGTTACCTGGAGTAATGTTAACATGTATAGATAAACGTGGTGTCCATGTGTTTGTTGTATACACGGGCATGTTACCTGGAGTAATGTTAACATGTATAGATAAACGTGGTGTCCATGTGTTTGTTGTATACACGGGCATGTTTCCTGGAGTAATGTTAACATGTATAGATAAACGTGGTGTCCATGTGTTTGTTGTATACACGAGCATGTTACCTGGAGTAATGTTAACATGTATAGATAAACGTGGTGTCATCTGTTTATTGTATACACGAGCATGTTACCTGGAGTAATGTTAACATGTATAGATAAACGTGGTGTCCATGTGTTTGTTGTATACACGGGCATGATACCTGGAGTAATGTTAACATGTATAGATAAACGTGGTGTCCATGTGTTTGTTGTATACATGAGCATGTTACCTGGAGTAATGTTAACATGTATAGATAAAAAATGGTGTCCATGTGTTTGTTCTATACACGAGCATGTTACCTGGAGTAATGTTAACATGTGTAGATAAACGTGGTGTCCATGTGTTTATTGTATACACGGGTATGTTACCTGGAGTAATGTTAACATGTATAGATAAACGTGGTGTCCATGTGTTTATTGTGTACACGAGCATGTTACCTGGAGTAATGTTAACATGTATAGATAAACGCGGTGTCCATGTGTTTATTGCATACACGGGCATGTTACCTGGAGTAATGTTAACATGTATAGATAAACGTGGTGTCCATGTGTTTATTGTATACACGGGCATGTTACCTGGAGTAATGTTAACATGTATAGATAAACGTGGTGTCCATGTGTTTGTTGTATACACGAGCATGTTACCTGGAGTAATGTTAACATGTATAGATAAACGTGGTGTCCATGTGTTTATTGTATACACGGGCATGTTGCCTGGAGTAATGTTAACATGTATAGATAAACGTGGTGTCCATGTGTTTATTGTATACACGAGCATGTTACGTGGAGTAATGTTAACATGTATAGATAAACGTGGTGTGTCCATGTGTTTTATTGTATACACGGGCATGTTACCTGGAGCAATGTTAACATGTATAGATAAACGTGGTGTCCATGTGCTTATTGTATACACGAGCATGTTACCTGGAGTAATGTTAGCATGTATAGATAAACGTGGTGTCCATGTGTTTGTTGTATACACGGGCATGTTACCTGGAGTAATGTTAACATGAATAGATAAACGTGGTGTCCATGTGTTTGTTGTATACACGGGCATGTTACCTGGTGTAAT
>JAUFNR010000131.1:0-107753 GCA_031216915.1 Pictodentalium vernedei
CAGTGTCGATAAAAAGTTCAGTTTTGTTGTGACTAGCGAAGTTGAGTAGGTCAATATTGAAATCGCCCATAAGGTAGGCTTTTCTATTCTCCAGGTTGATTTTATTCAATAGTTCGGACATTGTGGACAAGAAAAGGTCAAAGTCAGCTTTTGGTGCGGTGTTGGTTCTATAAATGATTCCAATAATGCATTACTTTTTAGAGGTTGTTTCGATGAAAAGAGATTCAAATACGTGAGGTATGAAGATTGACAAATCACTTCGTTGTTTGAAGCTAATGTTGTCATTAATAAATAATCCAACAGCCACTCTGCCATCATCATCTGTTGGTCGTGTTTGATGAATTAAAGGGCGATAGCCTTCGAGTTCAAAACATATGTCTTTTTTTACTTCAAATATTTCAGTAAGTCCCACAACATCAAATATATTTTTCCTAGGGTACATGTCACATAAAAGATTTGGAATATTCTCAAAGTTAGCATTCAAACTTAGGCAGTTCAAATTGAAAAGTGAGAATGACTTAGTTTTTTTCTGGTATTTGCTTGCTAAAATCTTCTGGTATATAATACAGACAGCTTGAATTGTCAATAGTGTATGGTGGGTCAGTGTCACTACCGTCTATACCCAGTGAAGTGTTGAACTTCGATATAAAGTCAGAAACGTCAGAATTCTAGATCTCATCAAATGGAATATTATTAGCCATAGTCCACGATCAAGTAAAATTTACAAACGAAGTCGAGCACTTGCGAGAACGCACTGATGCCAAAGAAGTATGTCCGGGAACAAGAAGTCATAGAATGACGGGAATACCCTTTAAAAGATATGGTCCAAAGTATAAGACAAGTAGAGAAACCAGATGTTACAAAGACACTACACTCAAATTCCTCCGTGTAGACACGCTCACTGTGCCCACACAAATGTGGGTAATCACACACGCATGCAAGCACACACATACGCACGTATGTACACAAAACACACAGCCTCACACACACACATCCGCACACGTGGGCGAACACTCTCACATTCACACACACGCACAGGTATGCACATACCACCCTACCCGATCCCACCCCCTTACCACCCCCCCCCCCCCCACACACACACACACCACACACATACACACACCATCACCCACATGCATCCTCATACGCACACTCACTCTGATGCACACATCCAATAGCAATAATTGTGTGGGGCGGAGGCGAGTAAGAATATCAAGTAAGATAATTGAATAAAAAAAAAGTCGCATACCATTTTTGGATGTGGATCTTCTGTTAACTGATCTAAGATTGTACTGTCAACCAAGAAACAAACGGATATTGAGAGGACTGCCCAGTACCTGAACAAAATTGAGTCGTTTAGGGTGATTTGGGAGGATTGTCGGGTTGTTTGTGGTAATTCTACGAAGTAAACTAGGATTCTGAGTAATTAGATTAACCACTATTAAAATCGAATACACCACCAGAACATACTCCCATCCTGTTGTAGCCATTGGGTCACATATCAGCCACTTGCTGCCATAGAAACTAAGATGGCGGCCTCCAGTATACAAAAATGGACGACGGAAATACGCGTCACCCTAACAGCACGCGCTGCGCATGAGCACTAAGACCGCGTATCACCATGGGGATGATGTCACAAGATGGCCCCTCACGCGGGATACCGTGACAACCAAACATGACGTAACTATGTCACGTGACTATGACGTCACTTCCGGGGTCCCGCAATAATCCCATTGCCGATTTGCCATCTTTGACGTTAATGATATGCAAGGTCAGAGGTAGCTTCGGGTAAACAATTCGATCAGACTATCTGTCAAGACTGTCATACATGCGATAGAAACAACCAAAATGTTTCGCCTGAAACGAGAAAATGTGCATTTTCGATTCAGTACTAATAAGATAGAAAACATAGCACTCTTTCAACACTTCATTCAATGGACAGGGCAAAATAATATTGCTTTTTAAGTGAAATGAATACCACAATGAACCCCTTCCCACAAGCGAAGGTTGACTCGGCATATGGTTTTGTTGTGTTGACGGGTGACAAAACTGCAGATATATCACTGAAATGATATAAAAATGTCTGTGTGGGTGAAAATGCAAACCCTGGGTATCCAAACAACCAACCCATACAAATATTTTCAAGCATATCACGCAGTTGTTCCAGCTGGAAGACGCTAGGGCGAAGGGGGCGTGGTCCCTAAAAAAGTGAATTAAAATAGTTTGCTAGTAGCAGTGTCGCGTGTCTACTAATAATATTTTGTCCATATACAGTACAAGTCAAAATGAGTTGAAGAATAACCATGACCAGTGTAAACTATAGATGAATGTTTCCGAAACAAATAACACAAGAATCGGACATATAAATATATAAATTCTTCTTTTGACTATTTTCTCCTTCAACTCAAAAGTACATGTCACACAGTGGAAGCTGTCTTATTACTAAACACACCCACGATGTGGAAGGTCCACGCAGGGCCGGGGAAAGGAAATTCGGACCCGTGGTTAATTCTGTGACGGCTCCCCTTTAAAAAATGTCGGGATATTGCACAGATGATAAAGGCATCTGCAGCGAGTGCCGGAGGCGCGATCGATCACAGAGTGGTTGGATGGGGCGGCGTTTCTCCCCCAACAAATTTTTTAAATCAGTTATTAAATGGAGTCTTCTGGCGGCTTTTGGGATAAAAAATTAGGTTATTCTTGGCCGTCAAAATGGCGTTTTTAGCAGCATGTTTCAAATTTCCAAGTTGATCAATGAGTATCCAATGACCTCCCGCCCATAGCATTGACTGCACAATTCTTGAAGTGATAACTTGGTTACGTCAAGTTCATTTAATAAAGTTATTACTTCAAGAACCATGCAGTCCAGAATAACAGCCGTTGGTCAAATGCATAGCTTCATTCATGAAACAGCCCACTTCTTAACTGTTGACACAGGAGTCAGAACCTTGGGGAGGGGGACTAGGCCAAATATGGCCTGAAAGCCCGTATTTTTTGTTTTGTTTTGGAACGCCCTTTGAGAGAGGGATAGAACGTCCCCTATTGGGTGGACCTCGCAGGGGACCCCGAAAGTGACGTCATGTCACGTGACCTGGTGGCGCCATGTTTGGTTGTCATGGTAACCCGCGTGAGCGGCCATCTTGTGGCGTCATCTCCATAGTGATACGTGGTGTGAGTGCGCATGCGCAGCGCGTGTTGTTAGGGTGATACGTGTTTCCGTCGTCCATTTTGTATACTGGAGGCCGACATCTTGTTTCTATGGCAGCACGTGGTTGCTATGTGTCCCAAAGGCTTACAACAAGACAGGGTATGTTCGGAGGATGTGTTCGATTGAATCGGAGTATCACGAATTACCACAAAAAACCGACAATCCCTGCAAATCACCGAAATTGACTTTATTTACTACGGATTCCCCAATGTATCGGTGTAGCACGTAGTGCTATAGTACCAAGGGACACAGGGGGTCTGTTCCTTTGTAGAAGAGTAATTTTCTGGCTTAGAATTTCCCAGAATCCTCGTTTAATTACCCAAATAAACCCGACAAGTTGTACTATTTCGAATTCTTTCAGAATCCTATTTAGGATCGCGAAACTTTTGGTTTATAATATTATCACGTAGTGCTATGGTACCAAGGAGGTACAAAGGGTGCGTTCCTTTGTAGACGAGTAATTGTCTGGTTTTGTATTTGCCCCATATGATTTATAATAGTACAGAGGGGGAGCCCTGTGGTTAGGTTCCTTTGGACTAGAGTAATGTTTTTTCCCCCAATAAATTGTATAAGAGTAGTGCTATATGACAAATTCCTTTGGTCATAACCCAGAATCCTCTATTTTTTATATAATTTCTATTTTTAGTAACATCCTTAAATGACCCCTCCCTCCCCCATCACTATTTTAATAAGTTTTTAATAACTTTTTTTTAATGTGAGGATCAAGATTCCTTTTAGGATCTCCAAACTGACCAATGAAATAACAGAATTATGGACCAATCAGATTAATGTATTCCTATTGTGTTTCTTTCCCATTACTTTCTATACTAATTTTCTAATTTTCCCAACTTTAACCTATAATCCTATGGGAAACAAACACAAACCCCAATCAAGAATGAAAATATCGATAAAAAAAACGCTGTGACGTCATGACGTTTTCAAAAACGTCCGTCACGTATAAATAAATTCAGCGACTTTGTGGAGTCGGCTTCATTCCATTTTCATCTCTTTCTCATTCTCTCTTGACGGAAAAGGATCATCTCTGTGAACTCAGATTATTCAATTGTTTTTTGTGTGCTATTTTTGTGAATTCATTATTCTAAGGATTATGGAGACTTCTGGATTTTCTTGTGAGGATTGTGGGAAAATATTCACGGATCGACGGAACAGGAATAGACATCAACGGACAGCTGACGGACAAGGTAAGACATTTGACTGTAACAACTGCTTTAAGACATTTACTAGGAAAGATAAGTTAGACAACCATAAAAAAAACTGCTTACATGTATATACATGTTTGGAATGTGGAAAGGAATTTAAACAACTTTTACATTTTAATAGGCATAAAAACACCGCCCATGTCCCTATTACTCTCCCCAAGAAACGGAATTCTGAACGACCGGCAACAACCCTGAAAAAAACCCGTACTGTTTTGGATATTGACCCCATTGATTTTAATCAGGACCTTTTGGCAGAAACAAGTGATGAAATTTCAGAAATTTATCGTAGGAATTGGAATACTATTCGGACTCATCACATAACTAATAGGAAAATACAGGACATTTTTAATTACAGGCCAGACACAACTGATTTATCCACCATGAATTATGAACTAAATAAAACAATCTTTCAATGTCAAAAAAATAAATTCAAAATTAACTTAAGCTACGGCTTCATTTTACGAAATAATGAAACAGAAGAACTAAGATTTTATCATCCATCACTAAATAATGCCCGGGTTCTTGATAGGCCACCCCTTATTGAAAACGCTGTAGATTTTGGGAATTTCCTTGAAGACCTTGAACAGGAAGACATTTTGGAATGGGCTAGGCAGCAAAGACCCAACTCTAAATGGATTGTCCATCAATTAACCAATGTAACTTTTTATGTAAACAAGATTAAAAATCATCCAATTGGTGGGGTCCCTGAAAATCTTCCCAAGTATATTTTGGAAAATCGTTCGATTGTTGCCCTTGTCAGTGATGAACACAACCATTTTGTTTACAATGACAAACTCGGTTTATTCCGGTGTTTAGCCCTCTGGAGCGGTTCTACGTACCATTCTTTGAATACAACTACTCAGATCCTGTATAGTAAATACACAAATGAACCAAACGATAACTTTCCTGGTGTGAAATTAGATGAACTGCCCAAAAATAGAAAAAGTGTTTGAAGTGAATACTGAAGTATTTGAACTCTTATTGGAAGATGATGAAGTTTTGGCTAAAATTGTACATAGGTCTAATAGGAATTTTGTGAATACCATGTATGTCAATTTGTATGAGAACCATTTCAGTCACATCACTGACATTAATCAATATTCTAGATCCTTTGCTTGTCGTAAATGTGGTAAATTGTGGAAAACAGGATTTAGACTGAATCGCCATGAGCTCTCTTGTACTGATGATGTGTCTTATAAGTATGTTGGTGGTATGTATCACACCCCAAAAAACATTTTTGAAAAGTTACATGGAGAAGGTATTGTTATTCCAGAACACTTACGATCATATCCCTGTAGGACTACATTTGATTTTGAATGTTATTTTGATAAAACTTCTCTCCCCACTTCAACTGATACTCTTGTCTGGGAAGCTCAACACAAACCCCTCAGTGTTAGTGTATGTAGTAACGTCCCCGGTTTTGTTAATCCCAAATGTTTTATTACTGATGGTGATACACAGACATTGGTTGAAAATATGATGAATTATTTAATGGAAATTTCTCAGAAACCCCACCCATTTGAAAAATTAGCTGCCGAATTTGATCGTTACATGAAGGAAATGCCCGTCTTAGGTTTTAATTCTGGAAAATATGATGTGAACGTGATTAAACGAGAACTGATGGAGTATCTGAAAAAGTATGACCCACTGTCTTTTGTTGTGAAGAAAAGTAACAACTTTATGGTTTTGAAAACAGATCATTTGAAATTTTTAGATATTTGCAATTACTTTGCCCCTGGATTTAGTTATGATAAATCTCTCAAGGCTTTTGGGTGTTCCATTACTAAAGGATTTTTCCCTATGAATGGATTGACTGTATTGATAAATTTGACACTACTGAATTACCTCCCCATGTTTCCTTTTTATAGCTCTTTAAAAAAGGAAAACATCACCGAAGAAGAATTTGCTTACTGCCAGCAAGTTTTTGGGGAAAATGGGGTGAAGACATTTAGGGACTTCCTGATTTGGTATAATAATAGAGATGTCCAGCCACTCCTAGAGGCTATTGAGAAACAATCACAATTTTACTTGGAAGGGGGGATCGATATGTTTAAGGATGGTATTAGCGTTCCAGGACTGACGCTAAAATATTTATTCAGTACCGTCGACGATGGTATATCCTTCGAGAACATCAACGAGAAGAACAAGGATCTACATCATCTCATCAAGGACAATATTGTATGGGGGGGGGGGGGGGGGGCCTTCTATTATATTCAATCGTTATCACGAGAAGAATATTACCAACATAAGAGAATTTAAGTATGGCGCAGAAGCAAAGGGGTGTGGGGGTGTTGTAGGTTATGATGCCAACGCCTTGTTCTTATGGTCATTAATGCAGGAAATGCCAAGAGGTTGCTACATTAGACGCAAGGAAGAGACGGGCTTTAAACCAGAATATTCCCATAAGTACGGTAGTGACTGGAATATATGTCGCCGTAGTCTCATTGGTAGCTACTTTGGCGAAAAAATCTTGCTGGCTACACCATTATTGATATGGTATTTGGAGCACGGAGTGGTAGTCAGTCGGGTGTATCAAGTCATCCAGTACCAGCCCAAGGCGTGCTTCCAAACATTTGGTGATCAAGTATCACAGGAAGGGGACTCTGGCCGAAGTAAAGTAGCCCAAGAACATTAGGTTTCACTAGGGAAAAAAATCGGAGAAAGCTGATTTTTTCAGGGAATGTCGAGTACATGTCACTGAACGATTAGACAAAAGTCCCCTAAAATCCCAGTTGAGCTTTTTTTTTCTACAGCCTTTTTTCGAAAACGCGTTTGAAAAAAATTTTAAAAAATCGCACGAACTTTGTAACCTCGAATTGATCCAACTGTATTTTTTGTTTACGCGTATTTCGAGCTACATAATGTCTAATATACATTTACCTAGAGGAAAATGTGCATTCTGTGACAATTTCTGCGAAAAATTATTGAAAATTCACAAAAAAGTATCGGATTTACACAAAAAATGACGATTTTCCTAACGGATTTGCCCAAAGGGTCGTAGTACAGAACGGGATGTTAGTTGGACAGACGATAAAAAATCCACCACCATTTGAAGACTTTTATCATTGCTTACAAAATAGACATTATGGAAGACCCCCTCTGGTTCTGGCCGAGTTCCCCTTTTGGCATAAAATTCGTCAGCATGAGAACTCAACTATTTTCGGGCTTGGGACCGAACAGACACGTCTGTGTCTGGCAGCATTAGATCAATAAATAATATTTACAGAATGTACAAAAATCAATAAATAATATTTACAGAATGTACAAATCAATCAACATGGATTAAGTTACATTGACTATTATCAACGCTATATACAGAAATGACATGACCTATATACATATTATTCATCGAACTCAGAAATTTCCAACAGGACAGTGTTTCTGTGGTTGTTACAAGAATTCGAACTGCAATTACACAAACCTGAGCAAGAGAGTCCTGCCTTCTTACACCCACACCTTTTTGTACAAGCACTCTTGCAACCACAACTGATCAGATTCAGTAGGTTATCGGGGCACATGGCTTTGTGGCTGCAGTCGGTACAAGAAGTCCATTGTCTAGCGACCACCCCCAATCCGTCGGAGGAAGCGAAGTGCCCAGCCATTGTTGGACCTGGAGATAACATCTGTAGACATATTGTTGTGCAGCATCGCTGCTTGGTGGGAGTGAGGCTAGGTCGATGGGTTTATTCAGTTTAGATTTTGCTACATAACGCTTGTAAATGACATATCTATATTGGTCGAGAGAGGAAACAGTTTTACTCCCGTATAAGATCAGGAGAAGTTGTTCCCCGGCAGCGGCTACTGCACTTGGTGTACTGTCATCCGCCAAAATTGTGTTGACATACTGTTGTGAGTCGCTAGTAACATCGGAGACAATTGTACTGAATATTTTCTTCTTACCAACTCGAAAGAGTGCAGAAGTAGTGTCACAACCACTTATAGAATGTGCTACAAGGAGGTTGCTTCTATGGTCACCCATTTTGGTTGCTATTTCACTAACTGAAACTAGTAAGTTTGGGGTAATGGAATACATCATGTGAATATTACATCCCGGTTGAACTCGAGAGGTAAGAATGACTAACAAGTCTGTGTCTGTTCCCACAACGACAACATTGTTGTCATCTTGAGCGATGTCAAGTGCAGTTTCGGCTATCAGTACATCAGCATCAGCCTCGGCCTGCTTGGACTGAATATTGATAGCAGATAGCTCCTGCATTAGAAGATCGATCAGTTGGGTTTTGTTCTTGGCATTTGCAAGGAAATCGGATTGGGGTGTGGTGGCTGGTAACTCGGGTGAGATATTGATATCAATGGAATACCTGTCTTTAGATCTACGGGCTTGTTCCATGCCCTTTGTCGACATTGTACAAGCATAACCATCAAAAACAACCACGACGTTCGCCCCAAAATGTCTCACTAGATAATTGGAATATGATGTACATATGTCCTTATATGACGACTGTTTAGGCCATACAACTGCCCTCAATAAAAATCCACCATCTACAACAAACAGAGAATGTTCTGGGATTTTAGTTTGCTCGGAACCGTATGTTTACAGACATGCTTTTCTGTGTCTTCCTCATTCCAGCAAAATCAAACAATGCTGGTGGTTTTGGGGCGAGTTCATATTTGAGATACTCTTCCATCTCTGCTTGTGACTGAATAACACATGTGATGCGGTTGAACAGAATTGTGGGGTCAATCACTACCTTACTTCCACGGACTTTGATGCTATTTGCCATCGATGCGAAAGACTTCACAGTGTCAACACGTCGTAGTTTGATGCTGTTGAACGTTTTGCTTACAACATTCGATACGCAACATTCACCAATTTTGCGAACTTGGTCACAGTTCACAATTTCGTCGGCCACAAGCCCGGTCGCTATAGAGACTAATTGTAGTGGATCTCTATTCTGAAAGGGGGAATGCACTCTGAGCCAGTTCAATAATTTGGTGATATCATTGGCATCAGTCAATTGTGAACTTTGACGGAGATCCCGATGTTGTTCGCCATGACCAGTGTGGACATGAACAAAATTTTCGAGAGCATTACATATCGGAAGGCAAAGAGGTAGTCCATGTACCCATTTCGCAACAGTGCTATCGGTTATTCCCCTGCCATGTGTGAGACCACCAGGGAGCTTGAACATTCTCATTAAACACTGCTCTATGGTCTGATCAGAATATATCCCGTCCCAGAATTTATCTGAGCGCCTTATGGTAAAGTAACCTTTCTCAGTGAACAACTTCAAATCATCCTGTTGCATTATTTCTGTTAGCTCATTCATCTGCTGCAAATAGAGATGAGAACTTTTTGCGTATGCAAAATGACCACCTGCGTGAAATACTGGAATCATATTGCGAACACAATATGTGTGGAGTTCCCAGTCGCCTGTGCGCTCTGCTCTCAAGAACAACTGGAGAAGACCTATTTGCTCGTAGTATTGTACCCAAAGCTTTCCTGTGCGTCCTACGGACGCATTCTGGAGCAGTTCGTGTAATTTTGACAGTAGATGGTTGACACTTTCTTGATTGACAGCGTCAGCTGTTGTACAGTCACCTCTGGGAAGTCCACAGAATATTTCATTGACTTCTGTGCAGTCTATGTTATCTAGTGTTCGGCTTTCTTCAAACACAAGTTTTGTAATGGCAATTTGGGTTAGCAAATGGGCACAAACTGCTCTTGAATATGCATGACCACTGATCAAATGATGGATTGACCCACCAGCATAAACAGTCCCCCAAAGTTCATCCAAGCCGCTACCAGCCATGATCGAACCAATTGCCCCTAAATATGACATAATCATATGGAAGCCGCCGAGTCTAACGAAAACTTTTGTCAACTTATCTGACGAAGACACAATCTCCACTGCACACATTACATGCCAATGCATCTTGAGTGTAGGCGAACACCACATTATGTGATTTAATCAAACATGGAAATTGAAACAATGATGCTATAATACGGTATTTGAATGAGAAAAGTCGATGCCGTTTGAATTTGAGTTTAGGGGGTATGGTTAATATTTCACACGTTTCACCAGTTCATTATGGAATAAATGACTATTGTTATATATCATTATAAAGCCACTGCTTTTCTGCAATTTTTGATATATAATTTAACTCCCGAAGTAGTCGTAGATTTGATTTAATGGACGTTGGGTACCGTTGTGTGTATGAAAACAATAAATTTTTTTTCGTAATTTTGTACATTTTCGTGAATATTTCACCATTGAGTGTGAGGATTGGTACAAAGTTGGCATTTTCTGTTGGGGATATGTATTCTCAATATAATTCAGCACGATATTTATGATTCTCACCCTACTAAGGCGAATAAGAATGAGAAATATGGAGCTGGGTCGAATTTTTTTTAAATTTTTTTTTTTCATCAAAAAAAACGCTATAACTAAAAAAGCTCAACTCGGATTCGCGGGGACTTTTCACACTTTATCCGCAATGTGTGTCCCGGAAACATATAAAAAAATCAGCTTTCTCCGATTTTTTTCCTTACTTTCTCATTTTTATGTCTAATGTGCCTGGACTAAAGCCATCGTAGCTGACACGATGAAGCTATTAGGTAATTTGGGCTATGGGAAGACAGTCACTAATAAGGCAAAACATAAGAATGTAGTGTATTGTGATGAAGATAATGTGTCCAACCTCATCAGTAATATGGCCTTTCGGAAACTGAACACCCTCACTGAAGAACTTTATGAAATTGAAATGAATAAAAGCAGAATCAAACTTGACTTGCCCCACCACATTGGTTTTTTCGTGTATCAATATGCCAAGTTACGCATGCTCCAGTTCTAATATGGTTTTTTGGATGTTTTTGTTGATCGTAAGGATTTTGAACTTTGTGAATCGGACACAGACAGCTTATACTTTGCCCTTTCTGGATCTTCCTTTGAAGAAGTAGTCAGATCCGAGAAAAAAGAATCATTCTATCGCCAAGCCCATAAATGGTTACCCTCAGAAGCCTGTGATGCCCATATGGAAGATTATGTAAACACTAAATTAAGGGGAGATAACTGGATACCATCTCAATGCTGCAGGGACAGGAAAGCTTCCGATAAAAGAACCCCGGGTCTTTTTAAAATTGAATGGGAGGGAGATGGGGTTATTGGATTGTGCAGCAAAACTTACTATTGTTTCGGCCCATCAAACAACCTGAGTTGTAAAGGAATAAATAAAAGACAAAATGATTTAACAAAAGAAACATATTTAAAAGTGATCAAAAACAAACAAACAGGAACAGGAAAAAATAAATTCTTTTGACTTAATGGAAATGACATGTTTACTTACGTACAAACGAAAGACGGCTTATTTTATTTTTATCCAAAACGACAAGTTCAAGATGACGGTGTATCTACTTTACCATTGACAATATAATTTTTCTACAACCAGTGAATATTCTTCCACAATCTTTACAGAAATCCAGAGGTAAGCATAATTCTTATATTCAAATTATCCCAATCAATATTATTTTTATATTTACAGAGATGGTAATCCAAGATGAAAATTTTCATTTCTTTTCTCATGGGGGAGGGTGAAAATAATTACTTGTACATATTTGTAAATAGTTTATGGAAGGAAATTTATTCTTCAGCAATTATCATTCATGTTGTACACTCCTCGTGTAGGCTAAGTATAACCAAAAAAAAAATAAATAAATAAATTTATTTTTAGTTTCATTCCATTTATTTTTTCAAAAGTTGATTCCTGGTATCCTTTAGGTTACCCCTATTGGAACCGGATGATATCTAATCATAATTATTTTCAAAATACTCAAAACATTTATGTTTAGTTTCATTCCATTTATTTTTTAAAAAGTTGATTCCTGGTATCCTTTAGGTTACCCCTATTGGAACCGGATGATACCCAATTATATTTATTTTCAAAATACTCAAAACATTTATGTTTAGTTTCATTCCATTTTTTTTTTTTTAAAAAGTTGATTCTTGGTATCCTTTAGGTTACCCCTATTGGAACTGGATGATACCCAATTATATTTAGTTAAAAAAATGTTTTAGGTTAACCCTACCAATGGAGTAATTCATGTTGTCAATTCATCATAATCATCATCATCATCATCATTCTCTGTTGAATAAATTTCCTTCTACCTTTTTTATAAAAAAAAAAAATTTAAAAAAAAAAAAAAAAAAAAAAAATTCAAATTAAAAAAAAAAAAAAAAATTTCCTGTTGTGGGGTGGTAATGCTCTCAAGTTATTTGATGTTTATCTTCTTGACAAATATCACACAAACTTGACCTGTCCCAAGTTCAGTACAAAATGCAGAGGGACACTTCTTACAGGATTGAAATAGAAAAAAAGAACAAACTGTAGGGGGTGGGAATGCACTCAAGCTAATTTGACTTATCTGCATAGGACAGAGGTTTGTAGCTTGACCTGTCCCAAGTCAGTATAAAAATGCAGAGGGCCATATCCTACAGTTTAAGGATCAAGATTGGAGTTTGATCACCAAACTGACCAATCAGATCGAAGTTAATCAACCAATCAGATTAATGTATTCCTATTGTGTGTCTTTTCCATTACTTTCTATACTAATTTTCTAATTTTTCTAACTTTAACCTATAATCCAATTTGAAACAAACACAAACTCCAAGCAAGAATGAAAATATCGATCAAAATTTGCTGAACTGTGGTGGTGTTTTCAAACACGTCCGTCAAAGATATATAAGATTAGACAAAGAATAGACTTGGCATCATTCACGATCGAACCATTGACCAGAGAAGATGTTCCGACTTGGTAGCAAGCAGACTTACACTAATGTCACCCAGTACCAGGGTGAACTGAAGATGCATGTTCAAAGATACTTTGAGGGTAAAGACCAGAAACCTTATCCAACGAGGACTGGGATTGCACTATCTTTAGAAGAATGGAATGCACTGAAATCCCAAATAGATGAAATAGATGCAGCCATCAATACCCAACACAGAGCTTAAACTGAAGATACTAAACCTTCTGATGACTTCAAAAAGCCAAGAGAACCACCTTTGAAGAAGAAGATCACAGTGAGAAGAACCAAACCACTACCATCGATCGTTGATGAAATTGATATTGAACTTAGGCAAGTTTGCTTGCAACATGAACTTTGTTTGGCATATGCTCATTATGTGGAAGAGAATATTGACGCTGTAGTAAAAGAAAAATGTTATGGGTGTACAGTCGATCATCCAAGTCAGATTCAGCATAATGTATGCCTCATGATGTCCGAAGAAGAGAAGATTACAACATGTTTTAGTGAAGCACTTGAAGGAGTTAACAAGAATGATGTCCATCTACTGTGGCACCATAATACTTCTGAAATGAATCCACCACCAGTACAGAAAGAGTATGAAGATATGTTCGAGAAACCTCTCACAAATGAACAGAGATGTTGTATTATGGATTTGGTGATTGAATGCATGATCTTCAAGAGACCACTCAGTATGAAGATGTATATAGATGTTTTTTTATAAAATAAAGAGAAAAAAAAAGAGAAAAAAAAGTATAAAAAATAGAAAAAAAAACAACAAAAAAATGTCGTGGTTGCCCTTAAGCCACCTGATGAGTTTCCCTTGGGCAAGGACGAAACATTTTATTCTGAATTCTGTTTTAGCAACCACAGAAAAAGTTGTCCTGGATGTCTTCAAGTTGCCTGATAGGTTACTTTTGGGCAACGACGAACCTTTTTCTTTCAACAAAAATGAAATTTAGTTCCCCTGCATACAGTACACGCATACACATTTTTTTTTAACTCGCTGCCCCCTTCCCAAAACGTATAAAAGGGTGAGTAGTTCCCACATAAAACAACAAACATGGATCCTCGTTGGAAGCATCCATTCACTTGTTTATTGTGTGGTCCCACAGGTAGTGGTAAATCATCCTTTGTAAATCGGGTTATTCAAAACATTCAAAATATTATATCACCTGTTTCAAATCACATCATTTGGTGTTATAGTGAATGGCAACCGTTATACAATACTTTACCCCAAGTAGGGGGGTCTCCCTCAAGAATTAAAATCTGATAGTTTAGTCATATTGGATGATCTGATGCTCGATGCAGATATTCGAGTGTCTAGATTATTTACTAAAGGTAGTCATCACCATAAGATTAGTGTGGTGTACATTGTTCAAAATTTATTCGACAAAAATAAAGTCCATAGGACTGTAGCTCTCAATAGTCATTACATGATCTTGTTTAAAAATCCTAGGGATCGTTCTCAAATCTCACATTTGGCAGCAGAGATGTATCCTGGTCATTCCAAGTTTCTGAGAGAAGTTTTCGAAGATGCCATTTCGATCCCATATGGTTACCTTTTAATAGATCTCAAACAAAATACTCCTGAACATATGAGATTGCGAAGTCAAATTTTCCCTGGGGAAACCCAATATGTGTACCTCCGAAAAGTATAAAAGGGGAGCAACAAGTCCGTCTCAAGTCAGAAGTATGTCTGACCATCTCAAGCGCAACATCGGTCTTCTCAAGCTTCTTAATAAATCGAAACCCACACTCGTCAAATCCATACTAAAACATGCAGACAACGAATTGATTACTTGTTTGTGTGACTGTGCCTCGAATATTTTGAAAGGGGCAGCCCCTCTGACCAAAGCTCAAACTCGTTCGTCAGAAACAACTAGTGAAGGCAGTGGCAAATAAAGGCACCTCTGACAAAAAGAGGAGACACATCTTGCAGAAAGGGGGATTCTTGGGGGCCTTGCTACCTCCTGTTCTACTGGGTGCTGTTAAAGGTATTTTTGGATAATGATGGAATATGCAAAGAAGATGGCTTTAGTAGAACCAAGGTTATTGGAACGTCTACAAGAGACTCCAAGACAACCGAATGAACTGGCTGTTTCATCATTGGATCGAGAAATGAGATATTCTCGATGCCCCTTTTCTTTCAGCTGATGAAAAGATGACACATTATAATCAAATTTTACAAAGATACTTGACATTTCCACAAGAGGTAATGGCTCCTCGACCGATTAAAGTCAAAATCGAGAAAAATAATCAAGACGAAGACATTCTCGATTCTGTACCTATGACAATGAAAAGAAAGGGAAAGTTGTTGTTGAATCGTATTAGAAGTGACCCAAATATATCTTGGAATGAGAAGGGTGAATTAGTCTACAAAGATCAAACAGTGGTAGGGTCGAATGTAACAGATCTTCTAAACGAATCACTTAGAAGACGAAAATCTTTCCAACCAAAGGGATGGGAAGTATTGGCCGAAGCTTTGAGAGATAGTAACATACCCCAAGAATATTTATTATTTATTTATTGATGTTTAAGGTCACATATTTCTGCACAATGGCTAATCATGACCACGACAGTTTTACGGGTGGAGGAAGCCAGAGTACCTGGAGAGAACCACCGAGCAACTGTCAGCTCCCCAACATACTAAGCAACAAGCAGGGTTAGCATTGGTTGAAGACAGGTGCACCATCGATGTGCAGTACGCCTTAGTACACAACGTCACTGTGCCCCCACCTCAAGAATTGATTGGTCATAAAGAACGTTGTCATTTTATGAAACAGGCACCGATAAAGTCGGAACCTAAACAACCAAAGAAAACAGAAATGCCAAAGTGGACCGAAAAAGGGTATAAATAGAGTTGACACATGAAAAAAAGACAGTCATGGAAGCATTATACTATGATTCTGAAGCTCCTGGTAGTTTTGGTGGTATAGACGCTCTTCGTAGAGTGTCCAAGAAAAAGACTAAACAAGTTGTGAAATGGTTGGAGACTCAAGACACTTACACTCTTCACAAACCTGTTTGTCGTACATTTCCTAGAAGGAAAGTGATAATTAGTGGTATCGATGCACAATGGCAAACTGACTTGGTAGATGTAGCAAACATAAGTAAATTCAACAAAAACACAAAATTTTTGTTGACATGTATAGATGTGTTTAGTAAATATGCTTGGGTCATACCTCTCAAAAACAAACTTGGTGACTCCATCGTTAAAGCTTTTACTACAATATTTAAACAAGGTCACATAAACCAATAAAATTACAAACTGATCAAGGCAAAGAATTTCTTAACAGAAAATTTCAGAATTTTCTCAAAGATCACAAAGTCGAATTTTTCACTACACAAAATGTGGAAACAAAATGTTCCATAGTAGAAAGATTCAACAGAACTTTGAAAACCAAAATGTGGAAATACTTTACCAAGAACGATACACTAATTTTTCCACTTCAAAAGTTGGTGAAATCATATAATCATTCTCATCATCGTAGTATAGGTATGGCCCCAATTGCCGTGAACTTTGAGAATAAGAAGAGGTTTGGCAAAGGTTGTATGGCAAACCCATAAAACACAGGACTCCAAAATTCAAAGTGGGAGACAGAGTGAGAATCAATAAAGTTAAGAAAACTTTTGAGAAAGGTTATTTGCCCAATTGGGCCGAAGAGTTATTCACAGTGTTAATCACCAAGAAAGGATATCCAGCCACATACATCTTACAAGTTGATAATGGGGAAGTATTGAAAGGGTCGTTCTACACTGAAGAGCTTCAGCGAGTTTCACATAAAACTATTTACAAAATCGAACACGTACTCAAGAAACGTGGTCGTGGTAAGAAAAGGGAATTGTTCGTAAAGTGGTTAGGATACCCTGCTTCATTCAATTCCTGGATCAAGCAGAGTCAACTCGCCTATAAAAGGAAGTGAACCTCTGCGGTTTCTTCAAAATGGAAGAAGGATCGAATGGTTCTTGGCCTCTGTTTGGCAAAAGAATTCCAAGGAGCGAGATCACTTATTTTTCACAAGTAATCATTTTGTACATCATCATCATTACCAGTGTCGTTAATCTCACTCTCGAGAACACAGACAGTAATTTGTGGACTGCTCTCTTGAGTAGTAGCATAGGATATTTGTTACCTAATCCAACCATTAAGAAAAAGTAATGTTTTATTTGACTCTACCAAGTAATAGTTCTATGAACGTCTTTCCAGAAAACACGTTGACTACGTACACCACTCAGTTATCACAACCAGTGAATCTCATGGGAGAATGGGAAGTAGGTTTAGTAGAGATCCAGTATCCAAATACTTGGTCCAATATTCGTGGGGAAGAAGCTTTCGTTACAGTGTTCTGGTCTTCGAAAAAGAATTATCGACTTACTCTCAAGGAAGGTCGATATTCGGATCCCACTGATGTGATACAGGCTATCAATGGTGTTAAAGAATTACTCTTGCCTCGTCACGATAAGATAGATTTTGAATTGGATGAAGTGACTGGTAAAGTTCGTATCATGGTACGTGATGGAGTCATGGTCACATTGAGCCCTACTCTTAAAAATATTTTGGGATTTTATGAGTGTGTTTTTAAATCAGGAACTTACAATTCTTCCAGAGTTGCTGATGTCAACCAAGGATTTTATTCACTCTATGTATACTGTGACTTGGTTCGTGACCAAGTCGTGGGGGACACAAGAATACCCCTTCTTCGTATCGTACCTGTACGTGGAAAATATGGGAATATCATCTCTAAAACTTTTGAGAATGTGTATTATGTACGAGTAGAACGAAAAAATTTCAGTACCGTCCAGGTGTATATAAGGGACGACACAGGTGCCATAGTACCTTTCGAGTTTGGGAAAGTGACAGTGACACTTCATTTCAGAAATCGTAGATCTCTTCATTTCACATAAACATGACTTACTTTTGTAAGTCCAAATTATACGAAGAATATTACACGAAACAAGCTGGGAACGGTCTACCAGCTTTTTCTGGAGCTCAAATACAGAAAGGTTATGGTTTGGGAAGTATATTGGGAGGACTGAAGAATATGGCGTTACCATTATTGAAAACTACAGCCAGGACCATGGGAAAACAGTTATTGAGGAAAGGAGCAGCCTTTGCCGAAGATGTCATTGAAGGGAAAAATATTAAAAAGGCAGCAATCAAAAGAGTCAAAGAGGCTGGTGCAGGAGCTTGGGATGAAGTGGTTGGTGGTTCAAAACCATCCGGCAGGAAAAGTATAAAAAGGCCTGCACCACGCAAAACTCGCAAATCGACAAAAAGAAGGAGAACTGTACAGACCCAAGACTTTCTCGGTGCATGATGTCTCTCATCAATGAACAATCTTGTGAGTGTGTCAACAGTGAACTCGACTTGTTTTCTATACTACCAACACAGACTAGTGTGGAACATGGGCAATGGGTAGAACACAGGCCTTTGGCAACTATAGGAAACAGTGGTCCAATAGAATTCCACATTGCAGGATTAGGAGATGATTATTTAAATTTGGCACAGACATACTTTTATGTTAAAGCAACGGTTGTAGATTCCAATGGGGTATCGATTGCACCCGATGCCAATGTGGGCCCGGTCAATTTATGGATGCATTCCTTATTTAATCAAATCGATATCAGCTTGAATGAAAAACTGGTATCTCCTTCCAACAACACTTATCACTACAGAGCTTTCATAGAAACTTTGTTGAGTTATGGACCAGCTGCCAAGAAGTCACAACTGACTAATGCATTATGGTACAAGGATACAGCTGGACACATGGAAGATTTGACAGATGATAACAAGGGATTTCTTCTTCGAAAGAAATTTATAGAGAAAAGTAAATCGTGGACATGACTGCAAGATTACATTTGGACATGTTTTTCCAAACTCGTTACTTGCTGAATGGAGTTAATGTTCATGTTAAAATGAATAGAGCCAAAGATGCTTTCGCATTGATGGCCGATGCCGATACATACAAGATCAAAATTCTAGATGTATCCATGTTTGTACGCAAAGAGAGTCTCCAATCATTCGTGATAATGGCTCACGAGAAAGCACTGACAAAAGCAACTGCAAAATATCCTATCGATCGTGTGGAAACCAAGGTGTTTTCAGTGCCAAAAGGAAATCTGAGTATTACACAAGAAAATTTATTTTTAGGCCAACTACCTAAACGCATCATAGTGGGATGTGTAGACAACGATGCTTTCAATGGAAACTTTTCAAAGAATCCGTATAATTTCAAGAACTACAAAATCAATTACTTGGCTTTGTACGTGGATGGCCAACAGATTCCAGCCAAACCATTACAACCTTGATTCGAACAACAAGAAGTGGCCAGATGTTATGCGACACTGTTTCAAGGAACTGGACAAAAGTATGAGAATGAAGGAAATCACATCAGCCGAGAAGAGTACATAAATGGATACACCTTATTCGTATTCGACCTATCACATGGACAACACTTCAATCTGGTGAAGAGAGGAAACTTGAGACTAGAAGTCCATTTCGAAAACCCATTACCAACCACAATCAACGTACTGGTACATGCAGAATTTCAGAACATCATAGAAGTGGATAAGAATAGACAAGTAATCTTCGATTACTCAACATGAACACGTTGCAGTTAGAGAATACACTTCGATCAGATATTTGTTTGAAGAGAATATGTTTGGGAGTATTTGCAAGAAACAAATTACCAAGAAGATTACCAGATCACAGACCAGTGGCTTTGATAGCCAACACGGATCCAGACCACAGAAAAGGAGAACATTGGGTGGCTCTCTTTGTGAGTCACCACAACACAGAATACTTTGATTCCTATGGATTACCACCACAACACAGACCATTCGAGAATTTCCTGAAGAAGAATTCCAGATATTGGAAGTATAATACAAAACGCATTCAAGGAACATTACCAGTGTGTGGACACTACTGCCTATTTTACTTGAAACATTGCTGTCGTGGTGTACCGATGGACACCATATCCAACATGTTTACGACTGATCTAATGGATAATGATGTGTTGGTTAATGACATCATAGAGGAAACCAGCCACTAGATGTCGCTGTATTGAAGAAAAACTATAAAAAAGAGTGCACTTGGTGTTCAGCTCATTTTTCTTTCGACAGCCAAAGAAGAAGGATGTCTACAAATGTGACCGTCTTCAAACTTAACAACGATTTACAGATTCAGCTGTTCAAGAACGACGTTGGGTTCCAGTTTACCACGATAGATTGGGAACAAGTGACCAAAGCAGTGGATATTGCAAAAAAGAGAAGCCTTGAAATAGGAGAACCCAAACCAAAGAGAAAAAGAAAACCAAAGAAGAATGAAGATAAAAAAGATTGAAGAATGTTCACTATTCCGTCGTTGATATAGATGGCACTGAATAATTATCAATCACGAAACCAAGAAATAAGAAATACAAGAGACTTTGTAGAGAGAATGAGCGTTTCATTCAAAACGTATTTTCGTGATGTTCCACCACCAATACTGGAGCAGCTATTACGTGGAGAAGAGAAAATAAGAATGACACCAGAACAAAGACCACCAAAACACATCAAGTATGCATTGGAGGAAAATCGTCTTAAGACATTTCAATTCATGTTACAAAGTGAAAGTGTGAAAACCCTGAATGAACTGACAAAAGCTGGATTCTTTTATTTGGGGACAGGAGACAGAACTCAATGTTTTCATTGTGGTATTATTGTTCGTTTCTGGGAAACAGAAGATGATGTTGTAGAAGAACACAGAAACTATTCTCCAGACTGTTATTACATTCATAATTTACCATCTGAATTCATGGACAATGAAAAAGCATCAAAGAAGAAATGGACACATCCTTTCAAGAAGAAGATTCACGGAGGACGAAATGTAGTGTGTGTTTATTAGCTGAAGCCAATGTCGCTCCGCGACCATGTAACCATTTGTACCTGTGCAAAGACTGTTGTAAACCACTGAGAAGATGTCCAATCTGCCGAAAGACTGTTTATGAATATCTGACAATCTACATACCATAGAAGATTCCATAAAAAGTTGTATGTTTTTGTTGTTGAATAAAAGAAATTAAAATGTAAAAATTTGTGTTGTTATTTTTTTAAAAAAAAACCAAAATGTATCCTCAAATACTGAAATAAGGCTAAGAGGGATAGTAAATTAGACTTCACACGACACATATGGGTAGATCCTCACATGAGTATATGGTGGAACTTGAAGTTAGCTTCCTGGCTTTCATGTACACATATGAGCCCTACTTGTAATCTTTATAAATGGTAGAAGCAAAGGATTCTGGGTAAATTTGTCCTATAGCACTACTCTTATACAATTTATTGGAAAAAAAACATTACTCTAGTCTAAAGGAACGTACCCACAGGGCTCCCCCTCCGTACTATTATAAATCATATGGGGCAAATACAAAACCAGACAATTACTCTTCTACAAAGGAACGCACCCCCTGTACCCCCTTGGTACTATAGCACTACGTGCTACAACGATAAACCAAATGTTTCGCGATCCTAAATAGGATTCTGAAAAAATTCGAAATAGTACAACTTGTCGGGTTTATTTGGGTAATTAAACGAGGATTCTGGGAAAAATTACTCTTCTACAAAGGAACACATCCCCAGTACCCCCTTGGTACTATAGCACTACATCGATAAATTGGGGAATCCATAGTAAATAAAGTCAATTTCAGTGATTTGGAGGGATTGTCGGGTTGTTTATGGTAATTAGATTTACTCTTCTACAAAGGAACACACCCTCCGAACATACCCCCGTCTTGTTAGAAGGTTTTGGGTCACATAGCAACCACGTGCTACCATAGAAACCAAGATGGCGGCCCCCAGTAAACAAAATGGACGACGGAAACACGTATCACCCTAACAACACGCGCTGCGCATGCGCACTCACACCATGTATCACTATGGAGATGACGTCACAAGATGGCCGCTCACGCGGGTTACCATGACAACACAACATGGCGCCACTGGGTCACGTGACATGACGTCACTTCCGGGGTCGATCCATCCCTCTCCTACTACTGACTTACCAAACCAAAACAATTAAAATACAGTCTTTCGGGTCATATTTGGACTAGAGGGTAGGCAGGCGAAACCAAGATCCTTGACTCCTGGGCCAACCCCCAACCCCCGCCCCCCAAGTTCCAGGCTCTGGGAGTTACTACCCTGGGCTCTACCCTCTCCGCGACCCCGGATACATGACCAAAATGTGCATACATGGATATTGTATTATAGAACACACAGGGTGGATTTTGTACTTCTCCTCTAAGTAGGTGGATATACATATATTTCCAACATATTCTTGCCAGTTTGTAGAAAGTTTGGGACTCGACAAGCTAATCTGCAATTTATGCACCACCAGATAACTAGCTTATCAGTGCTCCTTAAAGTTCAGATTTGCTTTGTGAGTTACAAGTTTTTACTGGCTGTCGGGTATGGTGAGTGGTTGATGCCCATGTGCATTGTTTTGTACAAGCAAAATTCCAGCTAGCGGACCTCCGAGTGGAATTCAGAAATCACTTGACTTACAGTACGAGTCGAAATACGTCGTAGAATAACCACAAAAACTACTAGTATGCATCTTCAACTACACCAGCAACACAAGAACCTGATATCAGTTTCGGGAAAGCTCTCACAGAAAACTTTCCGGAAAATGCTTTCGGGTTCTTGTGCTTTTGGTGTAATGGCCGTGGGCTACTTTGTTCATTGCGGTTATGCTACGACCTATTTTGATTCATACAGTATTTGTAGACTTGAACAAATGCTTCTACTTTGTACCATGCATTTATACTCATAGGACGTCTTTTCTTCCAGACATTTCATACTTGGCTATTAAATAAATAATTGTTCATTTACAGATTAGTTCTATTAAAAATTATTCGACTGTAGCCATAGCCACATTTCAATATTTCGTGATTATAAAACAAATTTAAAATAAGAAGTTTTGACTTGCTGAAATAATCTACAATTGTAGTACTCTGATCACAAAACAGCAGTATAACATATTTTGTACTTTACTTTTTAAACCTTTACCCACAGATAACATTAAAACTGGAAATTTAAATTTAATTTTTTCAAATTTACACAAAAAGCCTCAAGCAAATCGAATCAGGTGATCCTCGGAAGAACAACCTTGTTCCGATGATAGATCACATTATGTGTCTTGTACAAAACTTTTAAAAAACATTTTTACCTGCTAATTCATGAATTATGTGTGAAGTTGCAGTCAATTTGTTAATTTAGGGTTAGGCAGTGAGGTGTGTGGATTGTGGAGATTCTTGTCAATCCATTTTCCAATGTATGAGATAAAAAGAATTAACAGTGCCAAAAGGGTAAGTTCCCACCACTCATGGGTATGGGTTTTGGCATATCAAAGCTACGTCAACCAAAAAAAATTAGTTTCTTGAAATAATATTCTTTCGTGGACATTATAAATTACATTTTGAATTTCTATGCATTGGAAAGTATAATGCAATAGGAATTCCAATACAGTTAACCCTCTAATATGCTATGTACAAACCCAAAACATGTTAAACAAGAGGCCCCACGTGGCCTTAATCGCTCACCTGACAAAGTGACTCTAAGAAGTATTTTAGGTCACCTTCACCATGTCATGCCTCATCAACATTAACTGGTTGAGTGATAGATTTTGTTTGAAGTTCAACATTTGTTACCTAAAATTAGTTTTATTTAAAATCATTGGTGTGTGGCCAATCTCCAATGATTTTTAATAAAGCAAATTTATCTCTGCAGACAAACTGGTTTAGCATGAAGCACAAACAAGGAATGTGAAGAGATAGCCTTGGACATCTCTCCCCAACTGTGGATATCTTCCATGTGCTACATGTATATATTTGCATGCAAGAAAACAAAAATTTTCACAAATTTTATTTTTTTTTATCATCATTGGAACAAGCTCAAACAGCTTATTCCAATAGGGGTATGGGAAGATCAGGTATATTTTTGAGACAGAAATGTGAATATATAAATAATGGTGTTTTTTTGTGAATGATGCTGGAGAATTTTGCGTAAAGATATGGTAAATGGTTTGTTCTAGATACAGAATGATGCAAAAGTATTTAAATTTGATTAGGCAAGTTGTTCCTATAATGCATTTAAAAATTGAAGTAACTGTTTTTTTTGCTGACGAACTTTTAGATGTGTGTGTCTGTGTTTGTGTGTGTGTGTGTGTGTTTGTGTGTGTGTGTTTGTGGGGGGGGGGGGGGGGGGGGGGTAAGAGTGTTCTTGCAAACAAAATTCCTGAATAAATGGAAAATTTTATTTTTTGTGTGAAAGACATAGTGCGTGAATGTTGATTGGAACAAGCTTAGAGAGCTCATTTTAATGTGAAGTCATAAAGCTGTGTTTTACGTACGAAATTCTGGAATAACTAAAAAAATTGCTTTTTTGACTCAAAAAGCATGGTGTGCGACCTCTCATTGGAATGAGCTCAAAAAGCTCATTCCAATGGGGTATTTACAAGCGATAAGTACATGTATGTTTAAGAGACAAAAATTAAAATTTGAATAGCGATTTTTGCGAAGAATGCTGACAAGTTTTGGCAGTTATGCTGGTAAAAAGGTAAGATATGCAAAGTGGTTGTTTTTTAGAGGCGACATTTAATTAAGGGGAATTAACCCTTGATTACTGAGGTAACTTCTAAAAGTACTGAAATTTCATGAAGCAATGTGAATAACAGACAACAGTTGCCTAAAAATTTCATGAATAACTAAAATTTTTATTCCTTTGTCTCGAAAACATGGCATATGACCTTTGTTGGAATGAGCTGAATGCGTGTGTTCCAATGAGGGGTCATAAAATTTGAACGAAGATTTGTGTGAATAATGCATTAGTACTGCTAGATTTGGGTAAACGGTTCACCCTGGATACCACCCCTTCTATAGTAGATCTTTTCTGCAAATTTTGTCTAAGATTCTATCAACTTTACAAATAAATACGTTCATGAATCACAATCAGATCCACCCTACAATGTTGCATACCAAATATCAAAAGATTCTGCCTGCTGGATCTGGAGAAGAAGATTTTTTAAGAAATATGCCTGAAACGCACTAAGTTAAAATTTGGGCTCCTATACGGAGCCCAAATATAAACCCAGGGGGCCGATTTGAACAAACTTGAATCAGATCCACCCCACAATGTTGCTTACCAAATATGAAAAGTTTCTGAAGCTGGATCTGGAGAAGAAGATTTTTTAAGAAATTTGCCTGAAATGCACTAAGTTCGAATTCAAGCTTCTATAGTGAGCCCAAATATGAAACTAGGAAGCCGATTTGAACAAACTTGAATCAGATCCACCCCACAATGTTGCATACCAAATATCAAAAGATTCTGTCTGCTGGATCTGGAGAAGAAGATTTTTTAATAAATTTGCCCGAAATGCACTAAGTGCGAATTCGGGCTTCTATATTAAGCCCAAATATGAATCCAGGGGGCCGATTTGAACAAACTTGAATCAGATCCACCCCGCAATGTTGCATACCAAATATCAAAAGATTCTGCCTGCTGGATCTGGAGAAGAAGATTTTTGAAGAAATTTGCCTGAAATGCACTAAGTGCGAATTCGGGCTTCTATATTAAGCCCAAATATGAATCCAGGGGGCCGATTTGAACAAACTTGAATCAGATCCACCCCGCAATGTTGCATACCAAATATCAAAAGATTCAGCCTGCTGGATCTGGAGAAGAAGATTTTTGAAGAAATTTGCCCGAAATGCACTAAGTTTGAATTCGAGCTTCTATAGTGAGCCCAAATATGAATCCAGGTGGCTGATTTGAACAAACTTGAATCAGATCCACCCCGCAATGTTGCATACCAAATATCAAAAGATTCTGCCTGCTGGATCTGGAGAAGATGATTTTTTAAGAAATTTGCCTGAAATGCACTAAGTTCGAATTCGAGCTTCTATAGTGAGCCCAAATATGAATCTAGGAAGCCGATTTGAACAAACTTGAATCAGATCCACCCCACAATGTTGCATACCAAATATCAAAAGATTCTGCCTGCTGGATCTGGAGAAGAAGATTTTTTAATAAATTTGCTTGAAATGCACTAAGTTCAAATTTGGGCTCCTATACTGAGCCCAAATATAAACCCAGGGGGCCGATTTGAACAAACTTGAATCAGATCCACCCCACAATGTTGCTTACCAAATATGAAAAGATTCTGCCTGCTGGATCTGGAGAAGAAGATTTTTTAAGAAATTTGCATGAAATGCACTAAGTTCAAATTCGAGCTTCTATAGTGAGCCCAAATATGAATCTAGGAAGCCGATTTGAACAAACTTGAATCAGATCCACCCCACAATGTTGCATACCAAATATCAAAAGATTCTGCCTTCTGGATCTGGAGAAGAAGATTTTTTAAGAAATTTGCCTAAATGCACTAAGTTCGAAATCGGGCTCCTATACTGAGCCCAAATATGAACCCAGGGGGCCGATTTGAACAAACTTGAATCAGATCCACCCTACAATGTTGCATACCAAATATCAAAAGATTCTGCCTGCTGGATCTGGAGAAGAAGATTTTTTAAGAAATTTGCCTGAAATGCACTAAGTTCGAAATCGGGCTCCTATACTGAGCCCAAATATTAACCCAGGGGGCCGATTTGAACAATCTTGAATCAGATCCACCCCACAATGTTGCTTACCAAATATGAAAAGATTCTGCCTGCTGGATCTGGAGAAGAAGATTTTTTAAGAAATTTGCCTGAAATGCACTAAGTTCGAATTCGGGCTTCTATAGTAAGCCCAAATATGTATCCAGGGGGCCGATTTGAACAAACTTGAATCAGATCTACCCCGCAACATTGCATACCAAATATCAAAAGATTCTGCCTGCTGGATCTGGAGAAGAAGATTTTTGAAGAAATTTGCCTGAAATGCACTAAATTCGAATTCGAGCTCCTATAGTGAGCCCAAATATGAATCTAGGGAGCCGATTTGAACAAACTTGAATCAGATCCACCCTACAATGTTGCATACCAAATATCAAAAGATTCTGCCTGCTGGATCTGGAGAAGAAGATTTTCAAAGAAATTTGCCTGAAATGCAGTAAGTTCAAATTTGGGCTCCTATACTGAACCCAAATATAAACCCAGGGGGCCGATTTGAACAAACTTGAATCAGATCCACCCCACAATGTTGCATACCAAATATCAAAAGATTCTGCCTGCTGGATCTGGAGAAGAAGATTTTTTAAGAAATTTGCCTGAAATGCACTAAGTTCGAAATCGGGCTCCTATACTGAGCCCAAATATGAACCCAGGGGGCCGATTTGAACAAACTTGAATCAGATCCACCCTACAATGTTGCATACCAAATATCAAAAGATTCTGCCTGCTGGATCTGGAGAAGAAGATTTTTTAATGTTTTTCCCATTGCCTACAGTGTTAAAAAGTGCTGACTCAGCACTTTTTCAAAGTCCCGAAACTGTACCCTATGATAAAACCGATGGCAATTTTTTTTTACCAATCCTTTCTGTTGGTCCTAAGGAAGCTGCACACCAAATAAAAATTCTCAGTGCCGTGCAGTTTTGGAGATATGGGCGTTTTAAATTTTTTCTATTTTTAGCTCCTGTGGTTCCCACGGGGCTGCGGGAAAATTTTTTTTTGCATAAATCAAGTACTCATGACCCAATAAGCCCTCACATAAAATTTGGTTCAAATCAGCCTCTCGGTTTGGAAAATAGAAATTTTGGGCGGGGCAAAAAATTTTGCCCCTCTCATAACAACGTCAAGTATAGCCCCACAAACTTCTCTTGAACAAATCTGAGTCTACACCTCAAAAGGAAGCTGCACACCAAATATCAAGTCTCTGCTACTGCTGGTTCATGAGAAGAAGATTTACAAAGATTTTGGTGCCCCTTGGGGGTGTGGCACCAGTGTGGCACCACCCAGAAGGAGGGGCAACTTCATTTGAACAAATCTGAATTTGCATTAGGTAATAAACATTTAGCCAACATTTGAATAAAATTGGGCTAGTGGTTTAGGAGGAGAAGTCGATAATGTAAAGTTAACGCCGGACGGACGACGACGGACGACGGACGACGGACGACGGACGACGGACAGAAAGTGATTAGTTAAGCTCCCCTTGAGCTTCGCTCAGGTGAGCTAAAAAGGTTACAGCATACATGTACATGTATATATATTTTTTATGTCCGATTCTTGTGTTATTAGTATAGGAAACATTACATCTATAGTTTATACCGGTAGTGATTATTCTTCAACACATTTTGACTTGTACTGTATATGGACAAAATATTATTAGTAGACACTCGACACTGCTACTTGCAGACGATTTTCATTCACTTTTAGGGACCACGCCCCCTCCACCCTCAACCTCTTTCAGCTGGAACATCTGTGTGTTATGCTTGAAAATATTTGTACGGGTTGGTTGTTTGAATACCCAGGGTTTGCATTTTCACTCACGCAGATATTTTTATATCATTTCAGTGAAATATCTGCAGTTTTGTCACTCTTCAACAAAACAAAACCACGATGCCGAGTCCACCTTTGCTTGTGGGAAGGGGTTCATTGTGGTATTCATTTCACTAAAAAATCAGTATTATTCTGCACTGTCCATTAAATGAAGCGTTGAAAGTGTGTTATTTTTTCTATCTTTATTAGTATTAAATCGAAAATGCACATTTTCTCGTTTCAAGCGATATATATTTTAAATAATAATTGCTTTTATTTTTCAGAAAATAAAGAAAATGTTACCACTCCCTCCCCGAGTAACAAGTTTTGTTGTCGATTTTGAGGCTGGTATGTGGCAGGCATTGCGAGCGGAATTTCCAGAAAAAGACATCAATGGCTGTGCATTCCACTGGGCACAGGCCGTTTGCAGAAAAATACAGGTAATATACAATTTTATTAGCAAATACTATATATTCTCAAAAATACTGTGTTGACTGTTGAGTATGTATTAGGGAAGTGGGATGGTGGGGGGGGGGGGGGGGGAGTTCTATAAGACCTTTTAAGACTTTAAATAAATGAATTAAATATAATAAAACCATGTTATGTTTTTTTTTCTTTGTAGAACATTGGCTTGGCTACTGAAAATACAAAGAAAGAAACGACTTACAAATTCGTGCGAAAGCTCCTAGCTCTCCCATTCCTCCCAGCTGAACACATACAACCAACATTTGATTACATGAAGAGAAAAAGCAGCAAACAACTTGATCCTCTGGTAAATTATATCGAGTCAACTTGGATAACCTCAACCACGTGGCCACCTGAGAACTGGTCTGTGTACAGACAGTCAGTTAGAACAAATAATGATGTCGAAGGTATGTGGTACAACTTTAGCTTTTAATCACCTATTCCGAGTAAATTTATTGAAGCTTCAATCGCTTTTTGCCAATACCAAGTAAATTTGTTAAATGTAAACTTCAAGTGCTATTGCTATTCAAAAAGCAAAAAGTTCTTAAACGTATATACTGCACAAAACATTCCATTGTATGATATACGAATATTGATTTAATTTATTGTTTTTTTTTCTTTTATAGGATGGCATCGGCGGTTAAATTATAGAACCAATGGAATTCCACCATTTTATCTGCTGGTTGATCGACTGTTTCAAGAAGCGCAGTATTTGAAAGTCCAGGTCAAATTGATATCTGAAAGAAAATTGAAGAAAGACCAAAGAAACAAGCATAAGAAAACAACCGGAAAATTGTTTGAACTGTGGGAAGAATACGTCGAGGGAGAAAGAGGTCCAATGCAGCTGTTGAAAGCATGCGCCAATATATACACGCCTGGTGATTAAATTGAATTTAATGTAAATTGTATATTGTAAAAATGTATATATCTCTATTTTTTATGTCTCATATGTATCACGTTTTATATATAAATATTAAAAATAAACCTACATTTATGAAATTTAACTGAGACTTGTTATTTCTTATCTTCCCAAATGACCCCCCCCCCCCCCCCCCCCCCCCCCCCCGCCCCTGCACTGTCTCGTAACCATTTTTGAGTACGAATCGACCCGACTTGAAAAAAAACTGAGTACGAATTGACTCAGCTTTTTTGAAGTCGGGTCAATTCGTACTCAAAAAACTAATTACGAATTGACTCAGCTTTCTTGAGTACGAATCGACTTGATTACGAATTGACCCATTGACCCGTTCCCAACGTCAAAGATGGCTAATAAGCAATGGGCTTATATGACACGATCCATCCCTCTCCTACTTGGCTACTACTAGTCCGTTTCGATCATTCCTCGTGGCCAACAATTATTTAGACAATAGCTTGACTCCTTTTTGACGAGATATGTACAGCTGTGGTATTTTTATGCTTCTGTTGATAAAAATAAGTCGTGGTATTTTTGTGCTTCTGTTGATTGAATTGCATTGTATCAGCAAGAACGTCGGAAGCGGGGGGGGGGGGGGGGGGGGGGGGGGCTCCCTTGTCTTGAGGCTAGAGGGCAAACGCGCCTTTTTTGCCAGAAGTGCACCAATGGAAAAGGCTTAACTTTCCGATAACTTTCCGATGACTGTAACTGAGAAACTCGAGTATTCGTTTGTTACGTATTTCTCCCAATCGCAATTGGGGGTAGGGTGGGGGAGGTATCAGTTATTAAGACTGAGGCTGCTCGATAATCATCAAGCAAAGCGGTTATACAATTGACAGGGTGAGTTCTAAAGCTTTACATCGTCCACTGAGTGCAATAAGGCACCATGTGCAATGCCGCTTTTTGTACACAGGGGACGAAATCTATATAATTTCAATACAACTGCGTGTCACTTTACAATTTATACCTTGTTAACACCCGACCTTAACTCCTACCCAGATCCGAATGGACTTTTTGACACCTCTGCCACGGCCCCCTGCCCTTGGATGCTTGGCGCCCTTGTGTATCAGCCCTTAAAATAATACCCACACCTAATACTGAAACAGTCCGAGACCTTTCCAAGGATCGATGTAAAGTACATGCTTATTGGTTTGGAACACAAGTTGTATGCGTGCAAAATCAAAGAGATCAAAGTGATTGTGGACGAAGGTCTACAGGTGTATTTGAAAATCCTCCAGAAAAGGTTTCTCGAAATTCAGAAATACCGTTTTCTAGGCCTTGAATATATATTTGAAAATGGCTTCTGAAACATAACTTGAAAGGTTATTTGAAGTATTTGCAACCACCTAGTATTAAAATTTTGATGAAAGGTTTAGTTCTTCAAATGTTATTTGAAATATTGGGAAACATGTTGCAGATTATTTGATACGCTTTGTTGGATGACTTGTTGTTGATGAGTAGTATGCGAGGGGATAATGCCTCATTTCCAGGACGCTGGACGTAACGTCATTGTCACGTGACCCATTTATGTCATGTGGTTTTGCCATGGTATCCCGCGTGAGCGGCCATGTGACGTCATTCCCATAGTGATACCTTGTGTCACTATGCATGCGCAGCGCGTTAGGTGACACATGCTTCCATCGTCCATTTTGTATACGTTTGTATCCATTTTTGTATTCTCAAAAACATAGTTTGTGACCCCTCATTGGAACTAGCAAAATTCATCAGTTTACTTGATGATGTCACTGGTCACGTGACCTATTATGTATTCTATGAAATCACTGGTCATGTGACTGTGGTTGTTGCTGAATGCGTGATTGAACCATAGCAACAAGCCTTGCATGCATCAACTTGACAGCTTATTATTTCCAACAATGCGACGTCACACATGATATTACATCTGACATGACAGAACATCAGATAGGTATCCCCCGAAAGGTATCCTCCAATTGTCCCCACAAATTCCCAAATCATCACTGTTTGCGGTCCCCAAATAACCCAGATGATGATGCGAGAGATCTCTTCATGGCCTTCATGTCCTCGCACGATGAGAAGGGATTCCATAACCACAGATGTATCCTAGAAAGGGATTCTGTAAATGGAATTTCACGGAACGTGGTCGTTAAATATCCAGATGAGGATACGAGGGTCATGTGGTTATACCTGAATTAGGTATTTCCTATGAGAGGAGATCAGCATTTCCCATCTTAATGACGTATGCCCTCCCACCCACGTGACTTTTATGTACAAAACAAATCGCACGTGGAATATTCGCAGTGCACAAGCCTCATAAGAAATGGTCGACGTTTGCGCGATAAGACATAAACTGAATTGGTAATCCGATAAAAAAAACGGATATAAATATTGAAACAACTTATAGAAATGGTCAGTTTTAATGCAAATATCAAGGTAAATCTGAGCTGAAAATTAAACTGTTGGTGTGCAGGCCTACAGTCTGAATCACCGTGGTGTGTATTTTCGCTGCTTTGCAAAAGTTAAAAACAATACGAAATGCTGATATAGCAAACTATTTTTAATGAGCTTTTATTTATTTTTTCTGTTCACACAAATTAGAGTCGGATTGTGGAATACGTAGTACAGCCATTACGGAATGATTCTTCCCGAAACGTAAGTCTTTCAAGGTGCTTACCAGGCTGTAACTGGATTACTTTGAATATATGTGAGCCGATTCAGATTACGTACACATGTTTATTTCTAAGCGGAAGACTGCACTCAGCTTGTGCGCATGACAAAGTGAATAGAACAAAAGGTATACAGAGTGTTGTAAAATACGCTATTAAACAATACAACTATTGTCACATCCCCTCTCTTTAAAGTAATTGTGTGACTTTTGGGTTGGTTTTTTTTTAGAATATGATAAAAAAAAAAAAAAAAATTTTTAAACAAGGGTAAATTTCTCGATCAAGGCTAACTTAAAAGTTTAACTTGCTGTGGGGTCAAATTCTGTAATTCAGAATTAATGATTAGAGTTATGGTCAAATTCTGTAATTCAGAATTCATGATTAGAGTTATTTGCAATCACCACTAATTAAGAAGAAATTGCTGCGGGACACACCAGTCTATTTCTAGTATGCATGGTCACACTAGTCTATTTGACATAATCTGCAAACTTTTTTGGTGGGTTAACAGTTCGACCACTGCGTGTTTTTGTAACACTAGAATGATGGGCTGCTGTCGACTGTTCATTATTGATGGACGGTTCATTGTTAGTGGAAGAATTATCTACTGTGTCAAAAGTATCTTCAGTGTCCAGAAATGACTCATTGTTTGGTTCATGCGAAATTCTCAAGTGTTTTCGATTGCGTCTATAAATTTGTCCGTTATCAGTTTGGACTTCATAAGAGCGCGGTGCAACTTCTCTTAACACTTTCCCTTTCTTCCAATCACGATCAGCATTTTTAATTTGAACTGTTTGTTTTGCGTGTAATTTTGGCAACTGGTAATGAGCTTGATTTTGCTTTAAACTTTTCAAATTTGACTGAGTTTGCTTGGCACTAAATGGTTGAAGAAGTGAGTCTTTAGTTGGTAGGAGTGGTTTTGTTCGTCGATTCACAAGTCGTTGTACAGGACTTGAGTCCATGCCTTGTGTAGGGGTATTTCTAAAATCCAGTAAAGCTAGATAAGGATCTGCCTTTCAGTGTTTTGCTTTCTGCATGATCGATTTGGCCGTTTTGACTGATTGCTCTGCTTTGCCGTTGCTCTGTGGGTACAAAGGAGATGAAGTGTGATGTTCAAATTCCCACATGTTACAAAATTCTTTGAACTCTTCCGATGAGAATTGTGGTCCATTATCAGAAATGCACTCATCTGGGATGCCATGTCTGGAAAATTGGGCACGAAGTTTATTAATTACACCTTTTGAGGTCTGATGTTCAAGATAGTCAATCTCGAAATAGTTTGAAAAATAGTCTGTTGTGATCAGATAGTTTTTTCCATCAAACATGAATAAATCAAGTCCCAGTTTGGCCCAAGGCCTACCTGGAATGTCATGGTGCATGATAGGTTCTTTTGGTTGCTTGTGTTGGTATGTACAACATGTGTCACACTGTTGAATGAAGTCTTTAACTTCAGCGTTCATTCCTGGCCAGTAGACTGAATCGCGAGCATGACGGAGACAACCTTCTATTCCAACATGTGAAGAATGTAGTCTCTTCATTATATCTTTTCTAAGTGCACGAGGGATCACAGCTCTTTCACCTTTGAAAATTATGCCATTTTGCAAAGTTAGTTGATCACGTACTTCAAAGTATACTGAAATACTAGAAGGAACAGACAGTTTCTCATTAGGCCATCCTTGTTGAATAGTTTGGCTTAAAGTTTGTAGTACAGAGTCTTCAGTTGTAGAATGTTGAATGTCTCTTAGACGTTGGTCCGAAATTGGTAAATATTGGAGCATGTTTATAGATTCACAGTCAGTTGTAAGAATGTTTGTTTGTTTGTCATTTAAGTAAGCTCTGCTGAGAGTGTCTGCTAGCTCCATCTGGTGACCCGGACAGTAGGACAAACACATATCATATTTCTGTAGCCACAGTAGCATACGCTGAAGGCGTTTGGGTGCACTGATAAGACTTTTTTTAGTGATGATCTCTAGTAGTTGGTGATCTGAGTCCACAAGAACTTTTCTTCCATATGTATAATATTCAAATTTTTCAAGACCAAAGACTACTGCTAGTAATTCCTTCTCGATCTGTGCATATCGAGTTTCGGTGTCTGTTAGAGCTCTACTGGCGTAGGTGATTGGCTGTCCATTTTGAAGTAATGCAGCGCCTAAGCCTTTTTCCGACGCATCACACTGCAGTGTAAGTTCATGTTTAGGGTCATAAAATTCCAAGACAGGATGAGAGGTTGCAAGTTGTTTTATGTCTCGAATGGCAGTGTCATGAATGTCGTCCCAATGCCAGGCTACATCTTTTTGAGTCAATTTTCGCAGCGGTTCGCACACCTCACTCAGCTTGGGTAAAAACTTTGCTAGGTAGGTCACAAATCCAATAAGTCGGTGCACACCAGCTGCATCAGTTGGGTTCGGCATTTCATCGACTGCTTTGATTTTGTCTGGATCAGGTTTTAGACCTTTTGCTGATATTATGTGTCCGATGAATTTTACTTCCCTACATTTAAATTTAACTTTGTCTTTATTCAGCTTAAGATTCTCTCTGCGACAACGTTCTAGCAAACACTTGAATTTTCTGTCATGGTCCTGTATTGCTTCGTCTTCCGTGTTTCCCTCTCCATATATCAGAATATCATCATGGATGCTTTTAACACCAGGTAAGCCTTGTACGGCCTGATCTTGACGGCGTTGATACTCCTCTGGGGCACAATTTATGCCAAATGGCATTCGAAGCCACCGGTATCTTCCAAAGGGTGTGTTGAAGGTAGTTAAGTATGAACTTTGTTCATCTAATTCTACATGCCAAAACCCATCTTTGGCGTCAACTGTGCTGAATATTTTGGCGTTGTGAAGCTCCGGAAGAACGTCTTCTATAGTGGACAGAGGATAATGGCTTCTCTGAAGTCCTTTATTCAGATCTTGAGGATCTATGCACACTCGGACTTTATTTGGTTTAACAACTGTTACTAAAGTTGATACCCATTGGGTAGGTTTCTCAACTGGAGTGATTATTTGCTTGTCGACGAGTCGGTTGTGTTCGCTGTGTAGCTTGTCTTTGATTGCTATAGGCACTTTCCGCGGAGGATGAACTACTGGTTTTGCCTCTGGGTTAACCTCAAGATGATATTTGCTTCCTAGTCAACCCAAGCCCTCAAATACATCATGAAAGTCGTGAAACATGTCTTCCTTTGTCATTGATGTTGTGCATTTATCTGTTTTAACATGGGAAATGTTTTCAAATTTGTATTCTCTTAAGCTCATTTGTTGTGCTGCGCGTGAACCAATAAGAGGCACTCGACTGTCGTCATCAAGAACAACAAAATCTGGTATGTATTTGACATTGTTTTTCGGGTTACGAAATATCACTTTGCACTTTCCAAGTGGCACTATCGTTGAACCATTATATGTCGTGAGAATTTGATTCGTTTTCTCAATATTGTATGCTGAAGTATCGCCGATAGCTTTTGTAGTGATAACATTCCCTGTTGCTCCACTATCAATCTGAAATTTGACCATCTTGCCTTGGATGTCCATGGTAGCGAAAACTTGTCTTGGGCAATTTGTGTCCCCAGGCAAGCTGTTCACAGAACTAATTTCAATATCCGAAAAATTTAACGATTGTATCTCAAAATAGTCGTCGTCACTCGACTGGTCATTGTCGATCATTACATGCAGTTTGTGTGTAGACCTCTGACTTCGACACACACTTTCGAAATGATTGAACTTTTGGCATTTTGCACATTTATGGCGATAGGCAGGGCATTTGTTTTTGTCTCTTTCGTGGTGCTTTCCACAGTATTTGCAATTTTCAAGTTTTCCCTGTTTGTAGCCACTATCACGCGGTTTATTGTAATATGCACTTGGATTGTTATAATTATGAGTTTTCGTTGATTTTTGCTTTTCCTTAGGCTTGACTGCATACACAGTTGTACCGGCTGCTTCGAGTGTTTTTATCCTATCTTTGGAAAGTTCGGACGCTTTGCATAATGCGATGCTTTTATCTAAGGTTAGTTCGGCTTCACGAAGGAGTCTCTCCCATAGGTTAGAGTCTCTGATTCCACAGACAATTTTATCGCGAATCATGGAGTCTTTTAGAGTTCCAAAATTACACGTAGCTGCGAGAACTTTGACGTCAGTAATATATTTATCAAAAGTTTCATCTGATTCTTGCTGCGTGCAGTGAAAACGATACCTTTCCACTGTTTCGTTCTTTTTAGGGTCACAATGCTTGTCAAATTGTTCAGTTATTGATATAAGAGTTCTGTCCTCTTCATCTTCGTCAAATTTCAAAGTTTTGTAAATCGCACGACCAGTTGCTCCAATTGCATACAGAAACATTTTTACTTTAGTTGTTTCCGGTTTTCCGTCAAATGCAAGGTCAATATACAGATTAAATTCTTCTTTCCATGTTTTCCATGCAAAGGCGAGGTTACGTGCCTCGAAATTCATCTTCTCGGGCGCTTGTAGTCGTTCACCGGCCATAATAGCGGTGTTGGTTTTGGGTCACCCTGTATTATTGCAGAAAAAATCGAGCGTGACTCCGATGGAAATTATGCCTTTTCGCGATAATTTTATACATAAACGGTATATTGTCTAGTGAGCGGAGATCGTTATTGTCTCTGACACCATCTTTCAAGGTGCTTACCAGGCTGTAACTGGAATACTTTGAATATATGTGAGCCGATTCAGATTACGTACACATGTTTATTTCTAAGCGGAAGACTGCACACAGCTTGTGCGCATGACAAAGTGAATAGAACAAAAGGTATACAGAGTGTTGTAAAATACGCTATTAAACAATACAACTATTGTCACAGTAAGCATGGCTGCTTCTTCTATAAAACCTCGCTTTAATATGAGACCTCTTTCCTACTAGCCCAGGCCCAGGGTACCACAGACATGGCATATGGACCTTACAAGTTCCAGTCACAATGACAGTGCAATTCCCAATTATTATTTTCAATGAAGTAGCTGGTGGTAGGGGTGGGGCTGGGATTACCCCAAAAATCGTCAAATAATTGCAGAGTCCCTAAACTAAAAAAAAAAACGCCCTCTCTGATTCACTTTCAAAACACTGATTTTTCAAATGTTTCCTGAGATGCATCCCTTGACCACACGTGGGGGTAGTGGGCACTTCTGGGTGTTTGATAAAATAAAGTGATAATAAGACAAGACTTCTTTTCTGTGAGAGAGAGAGAGTGAGAGAGAATATCAAAATACACAAAGAATAACATTTTGTTCTATTTTTGCTTCAGATAGAACTGAACTTTCATCACTTCAGCACATTGTAAATGAAAGTGTCAATGACACTGTAGCTCAACTTGTCAAGACAAGGACATGAACATGTATAGTATGTGACACAGCAATGACAAACATCTAGGTAATGACCTGATAACAAAGGTACATATAAAGTATTGTAACGGTCTGTACATAAATACTGACCGTTGCCTGTAACAAATGTGTAGGTAAAGTATTGTAAAGGTGGGTGACAGTCAGATGCTAAACTAGAAAAGAAATCTTTGAGTCCCAGAGTGGGTCTGACTGAACCCCAAAATATGTGTTCTCATAGCACAGTGATAAAAAAGGCACCCCAAAACACACTCATTCCTGTCCCAAGGTGAAAACAAAGGTACCCAAGAAGTTTCGTGAAGATCAGTTCACAAATATGAGCTGTGTATAAGTGGTGACAAAAAACTCATTGGACCTAATTTCGGTACAAAATGGCCACTGGCAGCCATCTTGAATTTTGGACCGCACCCAGAAACACTCGTTCTCGTCCCAAGGTGATAACAAAGGTACCCAAGAAGTTTTGTGAAGATCGGTTCATAAATACAGCCTCTAGCCCGAGCCGTATTGACTCGTGCACTTGCAGTGTATAAGTAGCACTGAATAAATCAAAGTTCATCTAATTTGCATAATTTCTGCACGAGAAAAAAACCTGTACTATATGTGATGTATTCCATGTTACTAAACATTCATTCAAAAATTTATTCAAATCAGAACTTTCATACAGAAGTTCTGTACAAAGACTGATTGTACTAATTTGGGTACAAAATGGCTGCTGGTGGCCATCTTGAATTTCGGACCACACCCAAAAACACTCGTTCCATCCCACGGTGATATCAAAGGTAGCCAAGACGTTTCGTGAAGATCGGTTCATAAATACAGACTCTAGCCCGAGCCGTACTGACATGTGTACTTACTGTGTGTAAGTAGCACTGAAAAAAATCAAAGTTCATCTAATTTGCATAATTTCTTCACGAGAAAAAACCCGTATTATATGTGATGTATCCCATGGTACTAAACATTCACACAAAAAATTATTCAAATCAGCGCTTTCATATGGAAGTTATGTGCAAAAATCTGATTGCACCAAATTTTGTACAAAATGGCTGCCATCGGCCATCTTGAATTTCGGACCGGACCCCAAAACACTCGTTCTCGTCCCACGGTGATAACAAAGGTACCCAAGGAGTTTCGTAAAGATCGGTTCATAAATACGGCCTCTAGCCCGAGCCGTATTGGCATTTGCACTTACAGTGCTGAAAGTAACACTAAAAAACATCAAAGTTAGTCTAATTTGCATAATTTACGCACAAGAAAAAACCCCGTATTATATGTGATGTATCCCATGGTGCTAAACATTCACACAAAAAAATTATTCAAATCAGCGCTTTCATATGGAAGTTCTGTGCAAAAATCTGATTGCACCAAATTTTGTACAAAATGGCTGCCATCGGCCATCTTGAATTTCGGACCGGACCCCAAAACACTCGTTCTCGTCCCACGGTGATAACAAAGGTACCCAAGGAGTTTTGTAAAGATCGGTTCATAAATACGGCCTCTAGCCTGAGCCGTATTGGCATTTGCACTTATAGTGCTGAAAGTAACACCAAAAAACATCAAAGTTAGTCTAATTTGCATAATTTACGCACGAGAAAAAAACACGTATTATATGTGATGTATCCCATGGTACTAAACATTCATACAAACAATTATTCAAATCAGAGCTTTCATATGGAAGTTCTGTACAAAAAACAGATTTCTGCATCGTCGGTACAAAATGTGGTGGCTGGCAGCCATCTTGAATTTCGGACCGCACCCAAAAACACTCGTTCTCGTCCCACGGTCATAACAAAGGTACCCAAGAAGTTTTGTAAAGATCGGTTCATAAATACGGCCTCTAGCCCGAGCCGTATCCAATTGTTGACGGACAGACGGACAGACGGACGACGGGCCATGGCATAAGCTCAAATTTGGCTTCGCCAAAGTTGAGCTAAAAATGGTACACCATCATTGTTGTATTGTGGGTTGGAATTAAGCCTCAAGGTATGAACCTTCTCTGAAATTCAAAAAAATTCCACGCTCACAAGAGCATTATGCACTCATTCCCATCCTTGACTAACAAATTTCTCATTATGCACATGTTGATTTCTGAATTATGCACTTGTAGACTCCTGATATATAAAAAGCCTCTTGTAACAAGTTTTGAAAAGAAAATAATCATCATCTGACAAAGACACAAAAATCAGGTGGGGAGGAGATATGAAGGGGGGGCATAAACTAACTTACCCCCCCCCCCCCCCCACCTCCTCAGTGGGGGAAAATGAACTTCTTACCCGTGGGCTTGGACCTATTTTGGGGGGTTAGGAATTGGCACTCCACTACTGTGAGTAATGATTGGAAATGGGGCTATCCACCTTGATAAATCCCTGCAAGTGCCCATGCAAATGTTCTCAGGTAAATACTGTTTATGAAACCCAAATGGAATGATTAATATGGAGTGATAACATAATACATTAACTTGATCAAGAAGTTGACTGCGTTGGGGGAAAAAAAAACGCCAAAAAATATATTGGGGTGGGGAGAGCCAACGGTCATCCCATCCCAACCCCACTGGGCACTTAAACCCCACCAGGTAATTACAGGGGGGTTGGGGTGGTATAACTACTTAAAGTTTAGTTATGCATATACCCTGCAGTGCATGAACAATGTGCTGATTTAATCCACGTATCCTTGTGAACCAAACCCATGCATCATGGGGCATCTCATGACATTTCTGTGACGGCCTGATTTTAGCTTTAACAAAAGCAAAATCTTTATCTGCTACTGTCACAAATAAAGTTTGTACCCAGCCGTCTTTAAAATACTGGATGGCTCTGAACGATTTTCTTGCTTTGAGCTTTTCATTGTCAAAGTCCCCTGGTGTATTTATTAGGTAAATGTAAATGTCAGAGAAATCAATCTCGGACATTTTTCTCATGTCGTTCGACCATTTACCAACATTTATTGTGGCGGGGTCTGGCAGAACTGTTCCATTCACAAGAGTTAGTTTCTCTTTTAGCCTGTCTGTTTTGTTTTTTTTTGTAGCAGTTGTTGTTCGGAGGTTGGGAATGTTGGCAAATTTAGTTTGTCCACCCAAAAACACCTCTTTAACAGTTCTTGCCGTGAACCCGTCATTGGTACCCACCGAAGTTTCAAAAAATCCTTCATTTGCTGCACTGTCCAGCTTGAAAAAAATGCTTGAACTCACCATAATTTCTGTACAATTAATATTTAATTAACGACGCCCTCAAGCGTAATTGTTGTAAAGCGTGATATGGCACATACATGCGACCATTCTCTTGGCAGTCTTGTGAACGAAAGGTGTATTGACACCGTCGCATTCACAGAGGCTATTTCAGAACTTCGAAGGAACTTTGAAATTTCGTGGAAGGCTGGCCGACATTGATTAAAATTTCATTTCGTAGTTAATAAATGCAATGAATATTGTAAAATTTTTATCTCAAAATAACGTATTATCAATAGTAGTCATTTAGGAGTTTGCTAAGTTCAGAAAAACGTTCAAAAAGGGTAATACTTTTTGCCGGTAAAAAGGACGGTATCCGGTAAAAAAGGCGGTAAGTTTATAAAAACTACGTTTTAAAGTACTATTTGTACCTCTGAATGTGTGAAAAGTTATTGTTTAAGGAAGCTTAGCAATAATAAATATACAGAAGGAAGATTAAGTATTGTTTGTTTTATTGTATACTATTTTCAAGACAAAATAGATCATTTCGCCATCGATACTGATCGACACGCCATTTTGTGCAAGGAAAACAACGAATTCGCCGAGGTGCACGACGGGGTGAATATTATCATACTTGCTCAATGGAGGTGTAACTAATTCGTGTGCGTAACATTTAGACGTTTCTGTTCACTACGAGGGGATTTAACAGAAAGGGTTTGGGAGAGAAACCATTTATAATTTGAAAATGGTCTACAATAAAACAAACAATACTTAATCTTCGTTATATATATTTATCATTGCACACGCTTCATTAAATTGTCATTTTTCACACATTCAGCTGTACATTTAGTACTTTAAAACATAGTTTTCTACGCTTACCGTCCTTTTTACCGGCAAAAAGTTGTGTTCAAGTTATTTTTTTAAACGGGGGTTCATAACTTATTTTCAGTTAGCGTATCGCCAAACACATGCCGAGTTGATAATGAATATTAGAATCAATCACACATCAGTGGATATAGTACTAGATTCCTGTATGTCCTACCCCAATCATATTCACAGGCGCCTATTAAGACTGGATCGCCTTGTTCTCACTCCACCAATCCCTATGTGTGAGCTCCCAGTGGTGGGCCGGGGGGCTGAGGGCCCCCAAATGCAAACCATAACTGTTTTTAACCCCCATGTTTCCCCAGGAGGCACCAGAATCGTTCTCAGAGATTCAGAACTTGAAGAAAAAGAAAATATCCTGGGAAGGACTCATAATCGTGGGAGGGAATACGCACAATTCCATAGTTCAAGCATTATATCGATCTCGCCCCCCCCCCCCCCCCCCATTTCGAAAATACGAAATGAATTTATTTTTATCTAGTAGGGGCGTAGCCAGGATTCTATAGTGGGGGGGGGGGTAGCCATTTTTTCGGGGGGGGGGGGGGGCAATCATGATATTTGGAAGGTCGTTGTGGGGTTTGCCACCCCCCCCCCCCCCAAATGCAAACTGTCACATACTGTTTTAACCCCTACCTTTCTTCAGGAGGCACCAGGATCGATCTCCCCAGAGTCTAGCAACTTAACCTTCTTCCCAGTGGTGGGGCGGGGTGGGGGTGGCGACCAGAATTGAAGACCAGGCTAGTGTCCAATCCCTGTACATATTAATTCTCTTCTCTATATTCCCTGCCCAGGAAGCACATATACGATTACATTGAAACTGGCATCTGAACACAATCCCTACTGCTTTTCTATGACACACACTGGCGTTTTAGGCTATCTTCAACTTGCACTCCAAGATTGGGCATCAAGTAATTGGAAGCATTCCAAATCTATTGCTTGTCAATTCCAGTCGACCACTATATATATTGTGTATGATGGACGCTAATGTGTATAGCGGGCGATTGGAGTTAATAACTAATGAATTGTTTACGATAATTTGTTTCTGGGGAGGTCTAGCCCTAGTTAGGCCTGGGGGGGGGGGGGGGCACAACGACCTTCCAAATATCATGACCCCCCCCCCCCCATTACAGGATCCTGGCTACGCCCCGCTAGATGTATAATCCATCTCCCATATTTTTGAAATGGTGGGGGGGGGGGGGGGGGGGGGGCTAGATCGACAGAACGCTGGCATATTTCAATGGCTTGAACTATGAAATTGGGCGTATTCCTCCCACGGTTGTAGTCCCTTTCCCGGACATTTTTTTTTCTTCAAATTCTGAAGCTCTGATATCGATTCTGGTGCCTCCTGAGGAAACGTGGGGTTAAAAACAGTAAGTTCCTCGCCCCCCCCCCCCCCCTCTGGACCCACCACTGTGAGCTCACACAAAGGGATTGGTGGAATGAGCACAAGGGGCCCTAATCTTAATAGGCTCATGTGGGTATCACTGAGGTGGGACTACAGGAATCTTGAACTAGTATCCACTGATGTATGATTGGTTTTAATATTTATTATCACCTCGGCATGTGTTTGGCGAAACGCTAACTGAAAATAAAATGTGAACCCCTGTTTTAAAAAAAAAAAGCCTGAACACAACTTTTTGCCGGTGAAAAGGACGGTAAGCGTATAAAAACTGTTTTAAAGTAATAAATGTACCTCTGAAAGTGTGAAGTGACAATTTAATGAAGCGTGCGCAATATAAAACGAAGATTAAGTATTGTTTGTTTTATTGTAGACTATTTTCAAATTCTGAATGGTTTCTCTCCAAAAAAACTTTTTGTTAAATCCCCTCGTAATGAACAGAAACATCTAAAATTACCTCCACCTCCGTCGAGCAAGTATGATAATATTCACCCCGTCATGCACCTCAGCGAATTCGTTGTTTTCCTTGCACAAAATGGCGTGTCGATCAGTGTCGATGGCGAAATGATCTATTTTGTCTTGAAAATAGTCTACAATAAAACAAACAATACTTAATCTTCCTTCTATATATTTATTATTGCGTAACCTTCCTTAAATAATACCGTCCTTTTTACCAGCAAAAAGTATTACCTTCAGAAATGATTTCAAGTGAAATATATGAAGTAACGTTCATCGCCGTGTATTGTTTTGTACACAAACGTCACGTGGGTGGGAGGGCATACGTCATTAAGATGGAAGATGCTGATCAAGTCTATTGCCCTCATACGAAGAGAGGGGGTTTCCCAAACAGGCAGCCTATATGATTGGGATTCTGTAAATAGAATTCCACGGAACATTGCCGTTAAATGCCCAGATGAGGATATGAGGCCCATGTAGTTCTACCTCAGTGAGGCATTTCTCATAGCCCCCGTGCTCTCATACGAAGAAAAGGTGCTTCCACAAACATAGACTGTAAGATATATATATATATATATATATATATATATATATATATATATATATATATATTGTTGGATTGGATATTAGGGAGACATTGCTCGCGTAATAAATATTCATTAGGGAGACATCTGATTTAGGGAGACACATACGCGTCGCCCTAATGTTTTCGCCATCGCTCAAGCTCGCTAGAATGGTCTTAGACCAACAAAATGTTGTCTGTTAAATGTGATTAGGGGTGTGAACAAAATAAGATATTGACCTCGAGTGGGAGTTTTGCAGGAAAGATGACACAATGAATTTAAAAAAATACCCAAAATATATGCCATGTAAAAAAATTGTACATTGGGGACACTTCGTTCTGAAGTCAATTTTCTCTTTAAAAATAGAATATGTTTTTGATTATATTTGTTACCGTATGTGTGAAATGGGAAAAGACAGCGAATTGAGAAGATATTGGCCTGTATATTAACCCATTCTAACACAATCGAATGATTTCATTATCAGCGTCCATATTTTTAAATTAGTGTCGATATACACTTTCGGCATGAAAATTTATACATTAGGTATACGTGCGTCTCGAACGCATATGTGCTGAAGTGACATCGAGATTTGTAGTTTGTAAAATATTTACCCTTTCCGGATAATCATTCCATATTTTGCATTCTATTTATTCGTTTCTAAAGAATGCACTGTGAAGATAGTGATCTGTACCGTAGCAAACTTTACAACATGGAAGATGGAATAAACTACCAGCACATTGATACATTTATTTATTTATTTATTTATTTATTTATTTATTTATTTATTTATTTATTTATTTATTTATTTTGGGGGGTTTACGTCACTTTCAACAGCCAGGTTAAAAGATCGAGCAGATTTATGGGTGGAGGAAGCCGGAGTACCCGGAGAGAACCACCGAGCAGCGGTGAGCATGTGCCAAACTCTCCAACGTACTAACCCAGCGGTTAGCAGTGGTTGAAGGCATGCGCACCATCGACGTGCAGTACGAATTAATACACGGCGCCACCGTGCCCCCAAGAAGGCAATGGGAATTTTAGTGCCTTGCCCAAGGACTAGGGATGCGGACCAGACCGCAAACAACCGGTACGGTCTGCGTCCCAAGGCTGGATCGCGTACCGGACAGGACCGCCGGACCGCTTTGGAGCGGTTCACTCATGGTGGTCCAGTACTGAACCGGTCCGTGGATTTTAATACATAGATGTGTGCCAAGCTTTAGCACTGGGTTTATTTGGTACGGAAATCCGAAGCTCCAATCAGCAGTTAATACACAGTGTCGCATATGTCTGGTCGGCCGCGGTATGCATATTGCTAATGCTAATGACAATGGCTGATGTCAGACAAGACAGCGAATTACTAGGTCAACTAACCCTTGTATGCAGTTCAATGTACTGAACATGGGTCGCAAATTGCGATATATCCTATAGTTGCCAATATATACCCCCACCCCCACCCACTCCCACGCCCCCACCCCCACCCCCACCCCACCCCCACCCCCCGTCACTACATCTAATTCCGGTACGCATACCTGGATGTTGGAAATTAACCAATCTATCTGGAGTATGTCAGGTGCCAGTGCTAAGAACAAGGCGTTATTAGTACTGAAAGACTTGGAGCATTGCACTGTCTGCCTTTATTCTTAACCCAATCAAATACTACATGATTGGGTTAAGAACTTAGAGATGGATGCTGCAAATGTTCCAATTCTTTCGACACTAATAACGTTTAGTCTGTAGTCCACGTTTCCGCTATCCTCCACAGTCCACAAGCTATATGACATAATAGCGGGTAGAGGATAGTGGAGATGTGAACTACAGACTCTACAATGAGTCACAGTCTGGGGCGTAACCACGTAAACAAATATTAAAGGAGGAGGGGGTCAGGCTGGATCCAAGGAGGTGCCAGTTAGTCTGACAGTATGATACACAGCATTATCCGAGCCGCTGCGCAGTTGCAAGGTGGGTGCAGGTCCGCATGTATCCTCTGGTACATTTTGAAAAAAAATTGTGGGCCAAAATTAGTTTTCTCAGCGATTCTGAGGCTGGTGTTACCGACTCCCCAGGTAAGGGCTGCTGGACATTGCAAATTCGAATTCTCTGCTTCTTTCGTTATCAGACTCGCTTCTAAATTTATAAATTTTGTCCACCTCTTCTTTTGCGTTTTGTTTTGGACTGACTTCAAACATCGCCACGTGTTTAATCGGGACCATGGGTTAATAATTTTCGGAAATTTTTAGGGGGTGGGTTAAATACCCCTCTTACTCCACCCCTCCCCCGGTTTTTACCCCACTGGTCACAGTCACAAGCTGTAGGCAGTACAAAGTAGCATGTTTGTTCGTTTTCTAACTGCTCTACAATGATGGAGATGAGAAAATAGTTCACATACGATGTATTATATAACATGCCCAGAGTTACCAAGGTTGCCCGGCCAAGGGCAGTACCATGAAACATTCTGGCACACAAATTTGTATACTAATTCAATCATTATAAGGTACCGGTATCTTAAAGGAGGGACAATGTTAAAATCTTACTTTTGGTATTACCAAAAGTAAGATTTTAACACATTTCCCTCCATTTAAGGTATTTTATAATGATTGGACCGGTCCGAGACCGCTCCAGGCAAGAAAACCTGACCACCGAGAGCTGGACCAGACCGGACTGGACCGCCTTGTCACTGGACCGGACCACCACTGGCGGTACGGTATGGTAAGTGACCTTAAACATCAATAAACGGATAGAGAAATAAATAAAATCAAATCGACAGTTAAATGGATTGATGACATTGAGATGGAAATGTCAATGGTGCTGTGTATTTCAGGTGTTTTAAAGCTTCGGTGTTTTCCATTAATTATTTAAACATTTTTTACTCCAGATAATTCAATAAAAATGATTATTCAAATTTGTTATTTTAATAAATGTATTCATTTCCAAGAAGACTATTACTCTTAAGTTGTACACTGTCATCATGGCGTATGTTAAAATAATTTACATGTGTGCAAATATTCCTTCCACATTTCCGTAAAACAAAACTTTTATGACCCATTTATTCCTCAATAAAACGCAAGACAGTGGTACGAACATAGGCCTGTAAGACTGAACAGTCCACCCCACCCATATCTATGGGTTGGTCCACATTTTTTGCGATCCAATAAGGGAGCATCCCATTCATGAATAATTACGCACCAGTACGAGGGGATGGGGGTGGGGGGTGGGAGGGGGTGGGTACTACCAAACGCAAGATTTTTTTTTTATGTGTATGGTGGAGCTGCCCTGTGTCTCACCCATTACGCGGAGAGCTGTGGCCTGTTTTCTACTTCACTGAACATCGGGCGCCCGCCCGCCCGTCCGGGCGGGCGGGCGGACTAGCGAATGCTTACAGTCGACGCCATTCTCTGGAAAGTGATAACTCACCAGACAGATTACTTCCATTTTCCATATTTAACAGAAGGTTGTCAGAGAGAGAGAGAGAGAGAGAGAGAGAGAGAGAGAGAGAGAGAGAGAGAGAGAGAGAGAGAGAGAGAGAGAGAGGTGGTTATGTGGGAGGGCTGTGGGTAGATACTGGTGATGGTATACAGCTGTACTTGATTTATGTGTACCATCCATTACGGTAGGAAACGTATTATTTATTGATATTTATATCATCATGCAACTCTCTATTCCCATGAAAATGCATGGGAAAAAAGACGAATAGATAAATTGTAAAATGGGGAAGAATTTTACCTGTACTCACGGTCAAAACTCTGGATTCAAATCCGATATGCAATACCAATGACTTTATGTATTCTTAACCTTTTCCACCATTGACTATTATTAATAGAAGTTTATTAGTAGAAGTGTTTCAATGGAATCACTGATATTTAATATAGGGAACGCAGTAGCTCATTGATTAGCGCGTTAAACTTCGGATCTCTTAGTCATAGGTTCGAGCCTGACGCGTGTCATCTGCGTTGTGTTCTTGGACAGGGCCGTTAATCGCAATTTCCAAATAAGAGCACGGGGGCGTAGTGTGGTAACGCATACTGCATGTTCATATCCCACCTTCCATAAGTTCGTTTAAACAATGTTTGCCCTACTTGCGCTGAGTTAGCAAGTTGGGGAGTCCGAACGTTACGCTCCGTAGCTCGTTGGATCTCTCCGGGTACTCCGGCTTCCTCCACCCATAAAACTGTCCCACACGAGGTCACCCTGTCTGTAGAAGTGTCGTTAAACCCCAATAAATAAATCAAATAAATAAATAAATAAATAAATAAATAAATAAATAAATAAATAAATAAATAAATAAATAAATAAATAAATATTCCACTTTGTATGGTATTATGTCCTACTTCGAAGCAGTGTTTTGCTCCTGTTAACAACTCCCCGTCCTCACCCCCATCCGCTCTCCCTACATCTGGGTCTTTCCAGGAACCATAACATTTCCTATTTTTTCAAGTCTTATTGTAGCGGTGTTTTGTTTTCCACGTCAGTTTATATCCGATATGTATATATCATTCGGATTGTGACGGCGAAAGCTATAGATATGGAAAGCCAAATTAATGATAAATTACTATTTTTTTGTGAGGAAACTAGTGCCAAAAATAAAAATAATTTTCAATGAAATATCCATTTTATTCTGATTTGAGAGATATTATTTTAGAACATGTCTCTGGAGAGAATATCAGACTTCAGTGACAACAGAATGTGTTTGTTAATTGACGACTACCCCAGGCAATGTTCAACACACCCAGCCATTGCCCGAAGAAAAGAAAACGAAACTTTTATCAATATATGATATAACTAAATGCGGACGGACGGACGGACGGACGGACGGACGGACGGACGGACGGACGGAAAAATATCATCGAGCTCGTTCCAATGTCGGGTCATAACATAAGCTATTTTTTTTAGCCAATCGTGAAAATGTTTAGTAAAACGATATCATATTGGATAAATACTGCTTCTATTTGGGATAAGTAAAGGGCTCATGGAAATTCCTCGGTTCGAATCCCACCTGCGGCAACCGCGTTGTGTCCTTGGGCAAGACACTTCACCCCGATTGCCTACATGGGGGCACGATGACGCTGTGTACTGAGGCGTACTGCACGTCGATGGTGCGCATGTCTTCAACCAATCTAACCCTGTCTGTGCTGCGATGCAGAGTTCACAGTTACGATGTTGGAGAGCTGACAGCTGCTCGTCGTTGCTCGGTGGTTCTCTCTGGGTACTCCGGCTTCCTCCACCCGTAAAACTGTCACGGTCACGATTAGCCATTGTGCATAAGTATGTGACCTTAAACACCAATATATCATAAATCAAATCATGGAAATTCTGCTATAATTTTGTACTCTTTTTAAAACAAAAATTGAATAAAGCCAAAAATATTTAAAACGGCTAAGACGTATTTTGTCCAGTTTAAAAATGCACTTTAACTGCAACTGCGGCAATGTTTATGAGCAATATCCGAAAATAAACTTACACATTCGTGTAAAATTCCTTTGTTACTTTTATATACTATAGGCTAAACCACAAACTGAATGGTCAAATTATATATTGTTTCAAGCATTATCAATTTGAAAGGAACTTATGGAATCGATAGTTAAATGGGTTGATGACAATGAGAGGTGTTGTGTTTTTCAGGTGTTTTAGAGTGTATTTGCAGCGTCAGTAATTAGTAAATTAATTAAACATTTTTTCTTCAAGATAATCAGTAAATGATAATTAATTAAAATTGTTATTTTAATAAATGTATCCGTTTCCGAGAAGAACATTACTCTCAAGTTGCACACTTCCCAAGATTATGTTACACATTTTTAGATGGGTACAAATATTCCTTCGTATTCCCCCCTCTCCAAAAGAAAACTTATATAGCCCATTTAATCATTAATAAAACACCTGACAGAGGAATAAACATACACCTGTAAGACAGAACAGTCTACTCCTATATTTATGTGTCAGTTGGTCCACATTTTGTTTGCAAACAGATTGGCGAGCATCCCATTTGTAAATTATACGCACCAGTCGGAGTGTGTGTGTGTGTGTGTGTGGGGAGGGGGTGGTGGGGGGGGGGGGGACTAAATGCAAATTGTTTTTTGGTGATGTGTATGATGGCGCTCTCCTCTACCTAACGCCATAGGACTACGTGGAGAACTGCGATCCATTTTATTACTTTTTCGGAACATCGGGCGGGCGGGGAGTGCTTACAGTCGACGGGGGCCTCAGCAACATGATGGCTTACCAGACAGATCACGTTTATCTGCCATATTTAACAGCGGGCTATCGGAGATACAGAGAGAGAGGGAGAGAGAGAGGGAGAGAGAGAGAGGGGGGATAGAGAGAGATATGTATAGAGAGATAGACAGAGCGAGAGATAGAGGGGTGGGCGGCAATATACTAATTATCGGAGAGAGAGAGGTGGGACGACAATACACTAAATATCCGATACTATGCACAACAAATGCCTGATGTCATGTTATTTACACATCGGTTGAATGAGTAAAACAAGATGTTGTAATTTAGGGCCTCCATTTTCGGCTGATATGAATTTGTCTAACTGCATGCATGCAGTTTAGATTGACTCGTGGTTTTGATAAACCCCTAGCACATGTAACATTATTTGACCCATTCTTTTGCAAATCGTAGACAGAGATGAGGGGTGGGGTTGTGGGGGGTGGGGGGTCTTTGTCGCTCATTTGACCATCAGACTGACGGAGTCGTGGACTATTTCTCGTGCATTGGATACAGAAAATACATGCAGCATACGAAAAAAAGGTTAAATTGTTTTGGGACATGAATGAATCGAACTGCTGGAGGAAAATGAAGGTGAGATAGAGTGGGGAAGAGAAAATGAGAGAGAGAAGATTCTAGTATATCTGTAATTGCGAAACTTTGTTTACGTAGATGGGTGTATGTGTGTGCGGGAGGGGGAGGGGTGCATTTGGTTGGAGTGTCGGGTACTGGTGGTGATAAATTTTCTGTATTTGTACCGTCTATTACGGCCATGTAATGTATTATTTATTCAATTTTATATCATTATGTAACTCTGACCCCATGGCATTGGAAAAAGATGAACAAATAAATAGTGAACAAGTGAAGACACAGTCCAGCTGTACACGCCTCACTCCACGGGTAGTTTGTCTTCAGTTGGTTATTTAATCTCTCATATACTTGGCCATGGTTTACTTATGATATTAGTGGACTGACGTTGGCTACAGCTACTTTGTGCGACCATATTGTCGGTGTCATCATACATTATAAATTTATAAAATTATGCCGTGGGCAATATTTGAAAACCATAAACACTTCATACTGGTCAAAATATAAGCAATCGATTCCCAAACGAATGTAAACCCTTGGTCAGGTTAGAACTTATGTAGAACATATCGCGAGCCTTATCGTATCATTCTGAGCTATGCGTCAACACAAAAAAGACCTGCGTCGTTTTAAAAGGAAAAGTCTCGAAGAAATGCTAAAAGACAATATTTGAAATACCAAACCGGCAAACTTGGAGATTTTCCACCCTGTTCGTACTTCCAGTTATCACGTTATAGGGGTCCTTATTGTGATACTTTATTTGACTGCAGGAAGACAAAATAGAAAAATATGTTTATGTTCTACCTCATCCGCCTAGGGAACTGCATAAATCGCACCGTAAGATGGAGGAGCGAGAGAGAGAGAGAGAGAGAGAGAGACGGGGAGGTATGGGCAGGGTGGGTGGGTTTGCTAATGTACTAATTACACTATATACGCATGTCTTCTGTAATGTTATTTGCGCATCGGCTAAATGAGAGAAAGTACAAGCTGTTGTAACTCAGGGAATTAATGTTCGACCCCCCCCCCCCCCCCCGGGACAACGGTTGATATATACCGATGGCATATCCTTCTAGTAAGCACGTTGGGGGATTCCTTATTGTGATGCGATAATAAAAATAAGTGGCATTTCTGTATACTAGAACAGGTCATACTGTGAATTGCAATAATGTATTCTCTCCAATAAACGTAAAGCATGTGTTCATAAAATTGTACATACTTGTTTACATAAGCCTATTTTTCGTGTAAATGCTTGTTGAATTTCCATAAAAAGTAAGTCGTTTGGGGGTTGAATAGAAGAAAACCGTTCACGTCAACACCACTTCTAAAACGTTTGGTTTTTATAACTGTAGTTTAAAACGGATGTTAAGTGCACATATGTCTTGTATATTTTGTCTTCTTATTAAACAAAATTAGATGAAGTCAAAACGGAACCTTCGCCCCAATTCCTATATTAAAGAGACAAAACATATTATGGCAGTCACTTGGACATATTGGTTGAATGTCACTATAACTCACGCACGCCTTTGTACCAATTTTTTGTTCTGGACGGAAGCAAGGCGAAAGTGCCAAAATTTCACGCCATAGATATGCTGTGTCATGTAGATCCAAAACTCTAAAATGTATGCTCTCTCTATTGTCTCAGAAAATTGAAAGTTTGTAACTGCAAAACGTAGAGTTTTATATTCTTAGAATTGTTCTCTCCACCCCCCCCCCCCCCCCCCACCTCATCCGAATCACGCCACCGCTATAATGAGTGTCTCACTCTACTATCCTTCTAGTTATCGCTTTAGGGGGATGCCTTGTCCTGTTACTTTATTAGACTACAGGAAGACAAAATATAAAAATATATTTCATTTTCTACGTCGTCAACCTAGGTAAGGAAGTGAATAAATCTGAATAAACAGGAAGATGGGGAGAGAGAGAGAGAGATACATATAGAGAGAGGGGGGATTGAGAGAGAGAGAGAGAGAGAGAGAGAGAGAGAGAGAGCGATGCGATTATAAAAATAAGTGGCATTTCTGTATACCAGACCAGGAGATACGGTGGATTGCAATTGTATCATCTCCAATGACTGAAAAGCATGTGTTAATACAATTTTACTTACTTGTTTACATAACGTCCACTGAGTTCCAATGTGCAATGTGTTCTATGTGCCTACTGGCACAAAGAACACATTGGAACTCAGGGGACGATAAGCCTATTTTTCGTATAAATGCTTGTCGAATTTTCATGAAAAGAAAGTCGTTCGGGGGTAGAATAGAAGAAAACCGTTCACGTCAACACCACCTCTTAAACGATTATTTTTTTATAGCTGCAGTTTAAAACGGATGTTAAGTTGACATATGCCTTGTACATTTTATCTTCCTGTTATACAGAAATACACGAAGTCAAAACTGAACGTTCGTCCCAGTTCCTGTATTAAGCAGACACAACATATTATGGCAGTCACTTGGACATATTGGTTGAATGTCACAATAACTCAAGCACGGCTTTGTACCAATTATTTGTTCTGGACGAAAACAAGACGAAAGTGCCTAAATTTCACGCGCAGATATGCTCTCTCAGGTAGATCCAAAACGCTAAAATGTATGCTCTCTCTATTGTCTAAGAAAATTGGAAGTTTGTAACTGCAGAACGTGGAGTTTTATATTCTTTGGTTTGTTCTCTCAATCCCCGCCTCACTGAATCACGCCACCGCTATAATGAGTGTCTCACTCTACTATCTTTTTAGTTATTGCTTTAGGGGGATGCCTTGTCGTGTTACTTTATTAGACTACAGGAAAACAAAATATAAAAATATACTTTATTTTCTACATCGTCCACCCAGGTAAGGAAGTGAATAAATCTGAATAAACAGGAAGATGGAGAGATAGATAGATAGATAGAGGAGGATGTCGAGAGAGAGAGAGAGAGAGAGAGAGAGAGAGAGAGAGAGAGAGTTGCGATTTTAAAAATAAGTGGCATTTCTGCATACTAGACCAGGAGATACAGTGAATTACAATTGTCTTATCTCCAATAACTGTAAAGGATGTGTTAATAAAATTTTAATTACTTTTTTTCATAAGCCTAAGTTTTGTATAAATGACTGTGGAATTTCCATAAATAGAAAGTCGTTTGTGGAGAGAATTGAAGAAAACCGTTTACGTCACCACAACCTCTTAAACGATTGTTTTGTATAACTGTAGTTTAAAACGGATGTTAAGTGGACATATGCCTTGTATATTTTGTCTTCTTATCATACAAAAATAGATAAAGTCAAAACGGAACATTCGTCGCAAATCCAATATGAAGAAGACTAAACATATTATGGCAGTCGCTTGGACATATTTTTTTTTGTCACAATAGCCCAAGCAGGCCTTTGAATCAATTATTTGTACTGGACTGGAAAGAGACGAAAGTGCCTAACTTTCACGCCGTGGATATTCTGTATCAGATAAATCGAAAACTCTAAATTGTATGCTCTGTCTGTTGTCACAGAAAATTGAAAGTTTGAAACTACAAAACGTAGATTTTATATGTTTGGTTCGTTCTCCCCACCTCCGCCCACTCCAACTGCGCCACCGCTTAAATGAGTGTCCCACTCTACTATTCATCCAGTTACCACGTTGGGGTGGTGTGTGTGTGTGGGGGGGGGGGGGGGGGGTCCTTATTGTGATACTTTATTAGACTACAGGAAGACAAAATATAAAAATATATTTTATTTCTACCTCATCCACCTAAGGAACTGAATAAATCGCATAGGAAGATGAGCGAGAGAGAGAGAGAGAGAGAGAGAGAGAGAATGAGGAGCGAGGGGGGCGATAATGTATTAATTATCCAACACTATATATACATGTCTGCTGTCATGTTATTTATTTATGTATCGGCTAAACGAGTGAAACTACAAGGTGTTGTAACCCAGGGAATTAATGTTCGACGGATATGAATTTAACTGCATGGGGCCAGTGGCGTATCTACGGAACATAGCGCCTCTGGCAAGCACTGAATTGCGTCCCTGTTACATCGGTCCGTATATACCGAGGCATATCCTTCTAGTTAGCACGTTGGGAGAGTGAATTCCTAATTTTGATGCGATTATGAAAATAAGTGTCATTTCTGCACACTGGACCAAGGCATATTGTGAATTGCAATTGTTTTCTCTCCAATGACTGTAAAGAATCTGTTAATACAATTTTACTTATTTATAAGCCTATTTTTCGCATAAATGCTTGTTGAATTTTCATGAAAAGAAAGACGTTTCCGAGTAGAATTGAAGAAAACCGTTTACGTCACCACAACCTCTTAAACGATTGTTTTGTATAACTGTAGTTTAAAACGGATGTTAAGTGGACATATGCCTTGTATATTTTGTCTTCTTATCATACAAAAATAGATAAAGTCAAAACGGAACATTCGTCGCAAATCCAATATGAAGAAGACTAAACATATTATGGCAGTCGCTTGGACATATTTTTTTTTGTCACAATAGCCCAAGCAGGCCTTTGAATCAATTATTTGTACTGGACTGGAAAGAGACGAAAGTGCCTAACTTTCACGCCGTGGATATTCTGTATCAGATAAATCGAAAACTCTAAATTGTATGCTCTGTCTGTTGTCACAGAAAATTGAAAGTTTGAAACTACAAAACGTAGATTTTATATGTTTGGTTCGTTCTCCCCACCTCCGCCCACTCCAACTGCGCCACCGCTTAAATGAGTGTCCCACTCTACTATTCATCCAGTTACCACGTTGGGGTGGTGTGTGTGTGTGTGTGGGGGGGGGGGGGGGGGTCCTTATTGTGATACTTTATTAGACTACAGGAAGACAAAATATAAAAATATATTTTATTTCTACCTCATCCACCTAAGGAACTGAATAAATCGCATAGGAAGATGAGCGAGAGAGAGAGAGAGAGAGAGAGAGAGAGAGAGAGAATGAGGAGCGAGGGGGGCGATAATGTATTAATTATCCAACACTATATATACATGTCTGCTGTCATGTTATTTATTTATGTATCGGCTAAACGAGTGAAACTACAAGGTGTTGTAACCCAGGGAATTAATGTTCGACGGATATGAATTTAACTGCATGGGGCCAGTGGCGTATCTACGGAACATAGCGCCTCTGGCAAGCACTGAATTGCGTCCCTGTTACATCGGTCCGTATATACCGAGGCATATCCTTCTAGTTAGCACGTTGGGAGAGTGAATTCCTAATTTTGATGCGATTATGAAAATAAGTGTCATTTCTTCACACTGGACCAAGGCATATTGTGAATTGCAATTGTTTTCTCTCCAATGACTGTAAAGAATCTGTTAATACAATTTTACTTATTTATAAGCCTATTTTTCGCATAAATGCTTGTTGAATTTTCATGAAAAGAAAGACGTTTCCGAGTAGAATAGAAGACAACCGTTTACGTCAACACTACCTCTCAAACGATTGATTTTTTATAGCTGAAGTTTAAAACGGTTGTTAAGTTGACATATGCCTTGTATATTTTGTCTTCTTATTATACAAAAATAGATGAAATCAAAACGGAACATTCGTCCCAGTTACTATATTAAGCAGACAAAACATATTTTGGCAGTCACTTGGACATATTGGTTGAATGTCACAATAACTCAAGCACGCCTTTGTAGCAATTATTTGTACTGGACGGAAACAAGACGAAAGTGCCTAAATTTCACGCCCTAGATATGCTGTGTCTGGTAGATCGAAAACTCTAAAATGTTTACTCTGTCTTATATCTCAGAAAATTGAAACTACAAAACGTAGATTTTATATGTTTGGTTCGTTCTCCACACCACCGCCCACCCCAACTGCGCACCCCAATAGCGAGTGTCCAACTCGAATATCCTTCCAGTTAACGCATTAGGGATGGGGAGAGGGGATTCTGGTCCTTATTGTGATACTTTATTAGACTGCGGGAAGACAAAATATAAAAATAGATTTTATTTCTATCTCATCCACTTAGGGAACTGAATAAATCGCAATGGAGGATGGGAGGGAGAGAGAAATAGACAGAATGAGGAGCGCCGGGGGCGGGTGGGGTAATATATTAATTATCCGGCACCAAATTCACATGTCTGCGGTCATGTTATTTGTGCATCGGCTAAATGAGTGACACTACAAGGTGTTGTTACTCAGGGAATTAATGTTCGACCGATATGAATTTACTTGCATGGGGTCAGTGCCGTATCTACGGAACATAGCACCTCTGGCAAGCACTGAATTGCGCCCCTAGAACAACGTTCCACATATACCGAAGGCTTATCCTTCCAGATAGCACGTTGGGGGAGGGGATTCCTTATTGTGATGCGATTATAAAAATATGTGGCATTTCTGAATACTGGAACCAGGGCATTCTGTGAATTGCAATTGTATTCTCTCCAATAACCGTAGAGTATGTGTTGATAAAATTTTACTCGTTTACGTAAGCCTATTTTTCGTATAAATGCTTATTGGATTTTCATGACAAGAAAATCGTTTGGGGGTAGACCAGAAGAAAACCGTTTACGTATACCCCACCTCTTAAACGATTGTTTTTTTTTATAGCTGTAGTTTAAAATGGATGTTAAGTGGACATATGCCTTGTATATTTTGTCTCCTTATTATACAAACATAGATGAAGTGAAAACGGAATATTCTTCCCAGTTCCTATATTAAGCAGACAAAACATATTATGGCAGGCACTTGGACAAATTGGTTGAATGTCACAATAACTCAGTCACGCATTTGTACTAATTATTTGTACTAGGCGGAAACAAGACGAAAGTGCCTAAATTTCACGCCGTAGATATGCTCTGTCAGGTAGACCAAAAACTTTAAAATGTATGCTCTCTCTATTGTCTCAAAAAATTGAAAGTTTGTTACTACAAAACGTACAGTTTTATATTCTTTGGGTTGTTCTCTCCACCCCTGCCTCATCCGAAACACGCCACTGCTATAATGAGTGTCTCATACTACTATCCCTCTAGTTATCGCTTTTGGGGGTGCTTTATCATGATACTTTATTAGACTACAGGAAGACAAAATATAAAAATATATTTTATTTTCTACGTCGTCCACCTTGGTAAGGAAGTGAATGAATCTGAATAAATGGGATAACGAACGGAGAGAGAGAGAGAGAGAGAGAGAGAGAGAGAGAGAGAGAGGTGCGATTATAAAAATAAGTTGCATTTTTGCATACTAGACCAGGAGATACGGTGAATTGCAATTGTCTCATCTCAAATAACTGTAAAGGATGTGTTAATAAAATTTTACTTACTTGTTTACATTAGCCTAAATTTTGTATAAATGACTGTAGAATTTCCATAAATAGATAGTCTTTTTGGGAGAGAATTGAAGAAAACCGTTTACATCACCACAACCTCTTAAACGATTGTTTTTATAACTGTAGTTTAAAACGGATGTTAAGTGGACATATGCCTTGTATATTTTGTCTTCTTATTTCACAAAATTAGATAAATTAGATTAGATTAGGCCATTGAACCAATTATTTGTACTGTATGGGAACAAGACGAAAGTGCCTAACTTTCACGCCGCAGATATTCTGTATCAGGTAGATCGAAAACGCTAAAATATATGCTCTGTCTATTGTCTCAGAAAATTTAAAGTTTAAAACTACAAAACGTACATTTTATATGTTTGGTTCGTTCTCCACACCAACGCCCACACCAACTGCACCACGGCTGTAATGAGTGCCCCACTCTATTATCATTCCAGTTACCACCTTAGGGGGTGGCTGGCGGGTCCTTATTGTGATATTTTATTAGACTACAGGAAGACAAAATAAAAAATATATATTTTATTCCTATCTCATCCACTTATGGAACTAAATAAATCACACAGGAAGGTGGGATGGAGATAGAGATAGAGAGAATGAGGAGCGACGGGAGCGGGTGGTGTAATATATTAATTATCCGGCACTATATACACATGTCTGCGGTCATGTTATTTATGCATCGGCTAAACGAGTGACACTACAAGGTGTTGTTACTCAGGGAACTCAGGGAATTGATGTTCGACCGATACGGAACATAACGCCTCTGGCAAGCACTGAATTGCGCCCCTGGGACAACGTTCCATATATACCGAAGGCATATCCTTCTAGTTAGCACGTTGGGGGAGGGGATTCCTTATTGTGATGCGATTATAAAAATAAGTGGCGTTTCTGAATACTGGAACCAGGGCATACTGTGAATTGCGATTAAATTCTCTCCAATAACTGTAGAGCATGTGTTGATAAACTGTTACTAACTTGTTTACGGAAGCATATTTTTCGTATGAATGCTTGTTGAATTTTCATGAAAAGAAAGTCGTTTGAGAGAAGAATAAAAGAAAACCGTTTACGTAAACACCACCTCTTAAACGATTGTTTTTTATAGCTGTTGTTTAAAACGGATGTTAAGAGGACATATGCCTTGTATATTTTGACTTCTTATTACACAAAAGTAGAGGAAGTGAAAACGGAACATTCGTCCCAGTTCCCATATTAAGCAGACAAAACATATTATGGCAGTCACTTGGACATATTGGTTGAATGTCACAATAACTCAAGCACGGCTTTGTACCAATTATTTGAACTAGATGGAAACAAGACGAAAGTGCCGGAATTTCACTCCGTAGATATGCTCTGTCAGGTAGATCAAAAACTCTAAAATGTATGCCCTCTCTATTGTCTCAGAAAATTGAAAGTTTGTAACTGCAAAACGTACAGGTTTAAATTCTTTGGTTTGTTCTCTTCACCCCCGCCTCATCCGAATATCGCCACTGCTATAATGAGTGTCTCATTCTACTATCCTTCTAGTCTTCTAGTTATCGCTTTTGGGAGTGCTTTATCGTGATACTTTATTAGACTACAGGAAGACACAATATAAAAATATATTTTATTTTCTATGTCGACCACCTAGGTAAGGAAGTGAATAAATCTGAATAAACAGGCAGAAGGGGGGGGGGGGGGGGGGGGGGGATAGAGTGAGAGAGAGAGAGAAGAGAGAGAGATGTGCGATTACAAAAATAAGTTGCATTTTTGCATACCAGTTCAGGAGATACGGTGAACTGCAATTGTCTCATCTTCAATAACTGTAAAGGATGCGTTAATAAATTTTACTTACTTGTTGGCAAAAGCCTAAGTTTTGTATAAATGATTGTAGAATTCCCAAAAATAGAACGTCGTTTGAGGAGAGAATTGACGAAAACCATTTACATCACCACAACCTCTTAAACAATTGTTTTTATAATTGTAGTTTAAAACGGATGTTAAGTGGACATATGCCTTGTATATTTTGTCTTTCTATTATACAGAAATAGATAAAGTCAAGACGGAACGTTCGACGCAAATCCTATATTAAGAAGACAAAACATATTATGGCAGTCACTTGGACATATTTTTTTAATGTCACAATAGCCCAAGCAGGCCACTGAACCAATTATTTGTACTGTACGGGAACAAGACGAAAGTGCCTAACTTTCACGCCGTAGATATTCTGTATTAGGTAGATCGAAAACTCTAAAATGGCTGCTCTGTCTATTTTCTCAGAAAATTTGAAAGTTTGAAACTACAGAACGTACATTTTATATGTTTGGTTCGTTCTCCACACCACCGCCCACCCCAACAGCGCCACGACTATAATGAGTGCCCCACTCTACTATCCTTTCAGTTTACCACGTTAAGGTGGCGGGGGGGGGGGGGGGGGGGGAGGCTGGGTCCTTATTGTGATACTTGATTAGACTAAAGGAAGACAAAATATAAAAATGTTTTTTATTTCTATCTCATCCACCTCGGGAACTAAATAAATCTTACCGGAATATGAGAGACAGAGAGAGAAAAAAAAATCAGGACGGGGTCGAGGGTGGTGTGTAATGTATTAATTATCCGACACTATATACACATGTCTGCTGTCATGTTATTCATGCATCCGCTAAACGAGTTACACTATAGTGCTGTAAGTCAGGGAATTAATATTCGACCGATATGAATTTAACTGCATGGGGACAGTGGCGTATCTACGGAACATAGCGCCTCTGGCAAGCACTGAATTGCGCCCCTGGGACAACGTTCCATAGAAACTGAAGGCATATCCTATTTTTCGTATAAACGCTTGTTGGATTTTCATGAAAAGAAAGTCGTTTGGGGGTAGGCTAGAAGAAAACCGTTTACGTAAACATCACCTCTTAAACGATTGTTTTTATATCTGTAGTTTAAAACGGATGTTAAGTGGACATATGCCTTGTATATTTTGTCTCCTTATAAAACAAAAAAAAATAGATGAAGTGAAAACGGGACAGACGTCCCAGTTCCTATTTTGAGAAGACAAAAAATATTATGGCAGTCACTTGGACATATTGGTTGAATGAAACAATAACTCAAGCACGCCTTTCTACCAATTATTTGTACTGGACGAAAACAAGACGAAAGTGCCTAAATTTCACGCCTTAGATATGCTCTGTCAGGTAGATCAACCTCTAAAATGTATGCTCTCCCTATTGTCTCAGAAAAGTAAACATTTGTAACATGAAAACGTACAGTTTTATATTCTTTGGTTTGTTCTCTCCACCCCCGCCTCAACCGAATCACGCCACCGCTATAATGAGTGCCTCATTCTACTATCCTTCTAGTTATCGTTTTAGGGGGATGCTTTATCGTGATACTTTATTAGACTACAGGAAGACAAAATATAAAAATATATTTTATTTTCTACGTCGTCCACCTTGGAAAGGAAGTGAATAAATCGGAATAAACAGCAAGATGGAGAGAGAGAGAGAGAGGAGAGGGAGAGCTGCGATTATAAAAATAAGTTTCATTTTCGCATACTAGACCTGGAGATACGGTGAATTGCAATTGTCTCATCTCCATTCACTGTAAAGGATGTGTTAATAAAATTTTACTTACTTTGTATAAATGACTGTAGAATTTCCATAAATAGATAGTCGTTAGTGGAGAGAATTGCAGAAATCCGTTTAAATCACCACAACCTCTTAAACGATTGTTTGTATAACTGTAGTTTAAAACAGATGTTAAGTGGACATATGCCTTGTATATTTTGTCTTCTTATTATTCAAAAATAGATAAAGTCAAAACGGAACGTTCGACGCATATCCTATATTAAGAAGACAAAACATATTATGGCAGTCACTTGGACATATTTTTTTAATGTCACAATAGCCCAAGCAGGCCATTGAACCAATTATTTGTACTGTACGGGAACAAGACGAAAGTGTCTAACTTTCACGCCGTAGATATTCTGTATCAGGTAGATCGAAAACTCTAAAATGTATGCTCTGTCTATTTTCTCAGAAAATTTGAAAGTTTGAAACTACAGAACGTACATTTTATATGTTTGGTTCGTTCTCCACACCATCGCCCACCCCAACAGCGCCACGACTATAAAGAGTGCCCCACTCTACTGTCCTTCCAGTTACCACGTTAAGGTGGCGGGGGTGGGGGGGGGGTGGGGGTGCTGGGTCCTTATATTGATACTTGATTAGACTACAGGAAGACAAAATATAAAAATGTTTTTTATTTCTATCTCATCCACCTCGGGAACTAAATAAATCTTACCGGAATATGAGAGACAGAGAGAGAAAAAAAATCACGACGGGGTCGAGGGGGGTGTGTAATGTATTAATTATCCGACAATATATACACATGTCTGCTGGCATGTTATTTATGCATCGGCTCAACGAGTGACATTATAGTGCTGTAAGTCAGGGAATTAATATTCGACCGATATGAATTTAACTGCATGGGGTCAGTGGCGTATCCACGGAACATAGAGCCTCTGGCAAGCACTGAATTGCGCCCCTGGGACAACGTTCCATAGAAACCGAAGGCATATCCTATTTTTCGAATAAACGCTTGTTGGATTTTCATGAAAAGCAAGTCGTTTGGGGGTAGACTAGAAGAAAACCGTTTACGTAAACACCACCCCTTAAACGATTGTTTTTATAGCTGTAGTTTAAAACGGATGTTAAGTGGGCATATGCCTTGTATATTTTGCATCCTTATTATACATAAAATAGATGAAGCGAAAACGGGACAGACGTCCCAGTTCCTATATTAACAAGAAAAAAATATTATGGCAGTCACTTGGACATATTGGTTGAATGAAACAATAACTCAAGCACGCCTTTCTACCAATTATTTGTACTGGACAGAAACAAGACGAAAGTGCCTAAATTTCACGCCTTAGATATTCTCTGTGAGGTAGACCAGCCTCTACAATGTATACTCTCTCTATTGTCTCAGAAAATTGAACATTTGTAACATGAAAACGTACAGTTTTATATTCTTTGGTTTGTTCTCTCCACCCCCGCCTCAACCGAATCACGCCATCGCTATAATGAGTGCCTCATTCTACTATCTTTCTAGTTATCGTTTTAGGGGGATGCTTTATCGTGATACTTTATTAGACATCAGGAAGACAAAATATAAAAAATATATTTTATTTTCTACGTCGTCCACCTTGGTAAGGAAGTGAATAAATCTGAATAAACAGCAAGATGGAGAGAGGGAGAGAGAGAGAGAGAGAGAGGTGCGATTATAAAAATAAGTTTCATTTTTGCATACTAGACCTGGAGATACGGTGAATTGCAATTGTCTCATCTCCATTCACAGTAAAGGATGTGTTAATACAATTTTACTTACTTTGTACAAATGACTGTAGAATTTCCATAAATAGATAGTCGTTTGTGGAGAGAATTGCAGAAATCCGTTTAAATCACCACAACCTCTTAAACGATTGTTTCTATAACTGTAGTTTAAAACGGATGTTAAGTGGACATATGCCTTGTATATTTTGTCTTCTTATTATTCAAAAATAGATAAAGTCAAAACGGAACGTTCGACGCAAATCCTATATTAAGAAGACTAAACATATTATGGCAGTTACTTGGACATATTTTTTTAATGTCACAATAGCCCAAGCAGGCCATTGAACCAATTATTTGTACTGTACGGGAACAAGACGAAAGTGCCTAACTATCACGCCGTAGATATTCTCTATCAGGTAGATCGAAAACTCTAAAATGTATGCTCTGTCTATTTTCTCAGAAAATTGAAAGTTTGAAACTACAAAACGTACATTTTATATTTTTGGTTCGTTTTCCACACCACCGCCCACCCCAACAGCGCTTCGACTATAATGAGTGCCCCAATCTACTATCCTTCCAGTTACCACGTTAGGGGGGGGGGGGGGGGGTGGTGCTGGGTCCTTATTGTGATGCTTGATTAGACTACAGGAAGACAAAATATAAAAATGTTTTTTATTTCTATCTCATCTACCTCGGGAACTAAATAAATCTTACCGGAATATGAGAGACAGAGAGAGAGAAAAAAATCAGGATGGGGTCGAGGGGGGTGTGTAATGTATTAATTATCCGACACTATATACACATGTCTGCTGTCATGTTATTTATGCATCGGCTAAACGAGTGACACTATAGTGCTGTAAGTCAGGGAATTAATATTCGACCGATATGAATTTAACTGCATGGGGTCAATGGCGTATCTACGGAACATAGCGCCTCTGGCAAGCACTGAATTGCGCCCCTGGGACAACGTTCCATAGAAACCGAAGGCATATCCTATTTTTCGTATAAACGCTTGTTGGATTTGCATGAAACGAAAGTCGTTTGGGGGTAGACTAGAAGAAAACCGTTTACGTAAACACCACCTCTTAAACGATTGTTTTTGTAGCTGTAGTTTAAAACGGATGTTAAGTGGACATATGCCTTGTATATTTTGTCTCTTTATTATACAAAAAATAGATGAAGTGAAAACGGTACAGACGTCCCAGTTCCTATATTAACAAGAAAAAAAAATATTATGGCAGTCACTTGGATATATTGGTTGAATGAAACAATAACTCAAGCACGCCTTTCTACCAATTATTTGTACTGGACAGAAACAAGACGAAAGTGCCTAAATTTCACGCCTTAGATATGCTCTGTCAGGTAGATCAACCTCTATAATGTATGCTCTCTCTATTGTCTCAGAAAATTGAACATTTGTAACATGAACACGTACAGTTTTATATTCTTTGGTTCGTTCTTTCCACCCCCGCCACAAGCGAATCACGTCACCAGCTACAATGTGTGCCTCATTCTACTATCCTTCTAGTTATCGTTTTAAGTGGATGCTTTATCGTGATACTTTATTAGACTACAGGAAGACAAAATATAAAAATATATTTTATTTTCTACGTCGTCCACCTTGGTAAGAAAGTAAATAAATCTGAATAAACAGCAAGATGGAGAGAGGGAGAGAGATAGAGAGAGAGAGAGAGGGAGAGGGAGAGCAAGAGAGAGAGAGAGAGAGAGAGAGAGATCGAGAGAGAGAGAGAGAGAGAGAGGTGCGATTATAAAAATAAGTTTCATTTTTGCATACTAGACCTGGAGATACGGTGAATTGCAATTGTCTCATCTCCATTCACTGCAAAGGATGTGTTAATAAAATTTTACTTACTTTGTATAAATGACTGTAGAATTTCCATAAATAGATAGTCGTTTGTGGAGAGAATTGCAGAAATCTGTTTACATCACCACAACCTCATAAACGATTGTTTTATAACTGTAGTTTAAAACAGATGTTAAGTGGACATATGCCTTGTATATTTTGTCTTCTTATTATTCAAAAATAGATAAAGTCAAAACGGAACGTTCGACGCATATCCTATATTAAGAAGACAAAACATATTATGGCAGTCACTTGGATATATTTTTTTAATGTCACAATAGCCCAAGCAGGACATTGAACCAATTATTTGTACTGTACGGGAACAAGACGAAAGTGCCTAACTTTCACGCCGTAGATATTCTGTATCAGGTACATCGAAAACTCTGAAATGTATGCTCTGTCTATTTTCTCAGAAAATTTGAAAGTTTGAAACTACAGAACGTACATTTTATATGTTTCGTTCGTTCTCCACACCACCGCCCACCCCAACAGCGCCACGACTATAATGAGTGCCCCACTCTACTATCCTTCCAGTTACCACGTTAAGGTGGCGGGGGGGGGGGGGGGGGGGTGTGCTGGGTCCTTATTGTGATACTTGATTAGACTGCAGGAAGACAAAATATAAAAATGTTTTTTTATTTCTATCTCATCTACCTCGGGAACTAAATAAATCTTACCGGAATATGAGAGACAGAGAGAGAAAAAAAAATCAGGATGGGGTCGAGGGGGGTGTGTGTAATGTATTAATTATCCGACACTATATACACATGTCTGCTGTCATGTTATTTATGCATCGGCTAAACGAGTGACACTATAGTGCTGAAGTCAGGGAATTAATATTCGACCGATATGAATTTAACTGCATGGGGTCAGTGGCGCATCTACGGAACATAGCGCCTCTGGCAAGCACTGAATTGCGCCCCTGGGACAACGTTCCATAGAAACCGAAGGCATATCCTATTTTTCGTATAAACGCTTGTTGGATTTTCATGAAACGAAAGTCGTTTGGGGGTAGACTAGAAGAAAACCGTTTACGTAAACACCACCTCTTAAACGATTGTTTTTGTAGCTGTAGTTTAAAACGGATGTTAAGTGGACATATGCCTTGTATATTTTGTCTCCTTATTATACAAAAAATAGATGAAGCGAAAACGGTACAGACGTCCCAGTTCCTATATTAAGAAGAAAAAAAATATTATGGCAGTCACTTGGACATATTGGTTGATTGAAAAGATAACTCAAGCACGCCTTTCTACTACTTATTTGTACTGGACGGAAACAAGACGAAAGTGCCTAAATTTCACGACTCAGATATGCTCTGTCAGGTAGATCACAACCTCTATAATGTATGCTCTCTCTATTGTCTCAGAAAATTGAACATTTGTAACATGAAAACGCACAGTTATATATTCTTTGGTCTGTTCTTTCCACCCCCGCCTCAACCGAATCACGTCACCGCTATAATGAGTGCCTCATTCTACTGTCCTTCTAGTTATCGTTTTAAGGGGATGCTTTATCGTGATACATTATTAGACTACAGGAAGACAAAATATAAAAATATATTTTATTTTCTACGTCGTCCACCTTGGTAAGGAAGTGAATAAATCTGAATAAACAGCAAGATGTAGAGAGAGAGAGAGCAAGAAAGAGAGAGAGAGAGAGAGAGAGAGAGAGAGAGAGAGAGAGAGAGAGAGAGAGTGCGATTATAAAAATAAGTTTCATTTTTGCATACTAGACCTGGAGATACGGTGAATTGCAATTGTCTCATCTCCATTCACTGTAAAGGATGTGTTAATAAAATTTTACTTGCTTTGTATAAATGACTGTAGAATTTCCATAAATAGATAGTCGTTTGTGGAGAGAATTGCAGAACCACCACCGCAGAAATCCGTTTACATCACCACAACCTCTTAAACGATTGTTTTTATAGCTGTAGTTTAAAACGGATGTTAAGTGGACATATGCCTTGTATATTTTGTCTTCTTATTATTCAAAAATAGATAAAGTCAATACGGAACGTTCGACGCAAATCCTCTATTAAGAAGACAAAACATATTATGGCAGTCACTTGGACATATTTTTTTAATGTCACAATAGCCCAAGCAGGCCATTGAACCAATTATTTGTACTGTACGGGAACAAGACGACAGTGACTAACTTTCACGCCGTAGATATTCTGTATCAGGTCGATCGAAAACTCTAAAATGTATGCTCTGTCTATTTTCTCAGAAAATTGAAAGTTTGAAACTACAAAACGTACATTTTATATGTTTGGTTCGTTCTCCACACCATCGCCCAGCTAACAGCGCCACGACTTTAATGAGTGCGCCACTCTACTATCCTTCCTGTTACCACGTTGGGGGGGGGGGGGGGGGTGCTGGGTCCTTATTGTGATACTTGATTAGACTACAGGAAGACAAAATATAAAAATGCTTTTTATTTCTACCTCATCCACCTCGGGAACTAAATAAATCGCACATGAATATGAGAGACAGAGAGACAAAAAAATCAGGACGTGTGTGTGTGTGTGTGTGGGGGGGGGGGGGGGGGTAATGTATTAATTATCCTACACTATATACACATGTCTGCTGTCATGTTATTTATGCATCGGCTAAACGATTGACACTATAGTGCTGCAAATCAGGGAATTAATATTTGACCGAATTTAACTGCATGGGGCCAGTGGCGTATCTACGGAACATAGCGCCTCTGGTAAGCACTGAATTGCGCCCATGGGACAACGTTCCATATATACCGAAGACATATCCTATTTTTCGTATAAATGCCTGTTGGATTTCCATGAAAAGAAACTCGTTTGGGGGTAGACTAGAAGAAAAGCGTTTACGTAAACACCACCTCTTAAACGATTGTTTTTTTATAGCTGTAGTTTAAAACGGATGTTAAGTGGACATATGCCCCGTATATTTTGTCTTCTTATTATACAAAAAATAGATGAAGTGAAAACGGAACATTCGTCCCAGTTCCTATATTAAGGAGACAAAACATATTATGGCAGTCGCTTGGACATATTGTTTGAATGTCACAATAACTCAAGCACTCCTTTGTACCAATTGTTTGTACTGGACGGGAACAAGACGAAAGTGCCTAAATTTCACGCCTTAGATATGTTCTGTCAGGTAGATAGAAACCTCTAAAATGTATGCTCTCTCTATTGTCTCAGAAGAGTGAACAATTGTAACAGGAAAACGTACAGTTTTATATTCTTTAGTTTGTTCTCTCCACCCCCGCCTCAACCGAATCACGCCACGAGTATAATGAGTGCCCCACTCTACTATCCTTCCAGTTACCACGTTAAGGTGGTGGGGGGGGGGGGGGGGTGGTGCTGGGTCCTTATTGTGATACTTGATTCGACTACAGGAAGACAAAATATAAAAATGTTTTTTCATTTCTACCTCATCCACCTCGGGAACTAAGTAAATCGCTCAGGAATATGAGAGACAGAGAGAGAGAAAAAAAATCAGGACGGGGATTGGGGGTGGGTGTAATGTTTTAATTATCCGACACTATAAACACATGTCTGCTGTCATGTTATTTATGCATCGGCTGAACGAGTGACACTATTGCGTTGTAACTCAGGGAATTAATATTCGACCGATATGAATTTAACTGCATGGGGCCAGTGGCGTATCTACGGAACCTAGGGCCTCTGACAAACACTGAATTGCGCCCCTGGGACAACGTTCCATATACACCGAAGGCATATCCTTTTTTTCGTATAAATGCTTGATGGATTTTCATGAAAAGAAAGTCGTTTGGGGGTAGACTAGAAGAAAACCGTTTACGTAAACACCACCTCTTAAACGATTGTTTTTTATAGCTGTTGTTTAAAACGGATGTTAAGTGGACATATGCCTTGTATATTTTGTCTTCTTATTATACAAAACGTAGATGAAGTGAAAACGGAACATACGTCCCAGTTCCTATATTAAGCAGACAAAACATATTATGGTAGTCACTTGGACATATTGGTTGAATGTCACAATAACTCAAGCACGCCTTTGTACCAATTATTTGTGCCGGACGGAAACGAGACGAAAGTGCGTAAATTTCACGCCTTAGATATGCTCTGTCAGGTAGATCAAAACCTCTAAAATGTATGCACTCTCTACTGTCTCAGAAAATTGAACATTTGTAACAGGAAAACGTACAGTTATATATTCTTTGGTCTGTTCTTTCCACCCCCGCCTCAACCGAATCACGCCACCGCTATAATGAGTGTCTCATTCTACTATCCTTCTAGTTATCGTTTTAGGTGGATGCTTTATCCTGATACTTTATTAGACTACAGGAAGACAAAATATAAAAAATACATTTTTTTTTCTACGTCAACCACCTTGGTAAGGTAGTGAATAAATCTGAATAAACAGAAAGATGGGGAGAGAGAGGTGCGATTATAAAAATAAGTCGCATTTTTGCATACTAGACCAGGAAATACGGTGAGAGAGAGAGAGAGAGAGAGAGAGAGAGAGAGAGAGAGAGAGAAGGGGGTGCGATTATAAAAATAAGTTGCATTTTTGCATACTAGACCAGGAGATACGGTGAACTGCAATTGTCTCATCTTCATTAACTGTAAAGGATGTGTGTCAATAAAATTTTACTTACTTGTTTACGTAAGCCTAAGTTTTGTATAAATGATTGTCGAACTTCCATAAATGGAAAGTCATTTGTGTAGAGAATTGACGAAAACCGTTCACATCACCACAACCTCTTAAACGATTGTTTTTATAACTGTAGTTTAAAACGGATGTTAAGTGGACATGTGCCTTGTATATTTTGTCTTCTTATTATACAAAAATAGATAAAGTCAAAACGGAACGTTCGACGCAAATCCTATATTAAGAAGACAAAACATATTATGGCAGTCACTTGGACATATTTTTTTAATGTCACAATAGCCCAAGCAGGCCACTGAACCAATTATTTGTACTGTACGGGAACAAGACGAAAGTGCCTAACTTTCACACCGCAGATATTCTGTATCGGGTAGATCGAAAACTCTAAAATGTATGCTCTATTTTCTCAGATAATTGAAAGGTTGAAACTACAAAACGTACATTTTATATGTTTGGTTCGTTCTCCACACCACCGCCCACCCCAACAGCGCCACGGCTATCATGAGTGCCGCACTCTACTCTCCTTCACGTTACCACGTTAGGGCGTGGGGTGGGGGTTTCTTATTGTAACACTTTATTAGACTACAGGAAGACAAAATATAAAAGGGAACTGAATAAATCGCACAGGAAGTTGAGAGAGAGAGAGAGAGAGAGAGAGAGAGAGAGAGAGAAACAGGCCCGGGGGGGGGGGGGGGGGGTAATGTTTTAATTATCCGACACTATATACACATGTCTGCTGTCATGTTTTTTATGCATCGACTAAACTATTGACACTATAGTTTTGTCACTCAGGGAATTAATGTTCGACCGATATGAATTTAACTGCATGGGTCCAGTGGCCTATCTACGGAACCTAGCACCTCTGTCAAGCACTGAATTGCACCCATGGGACAACGTTCCATATATACCGAAGACATATTCTTCTAGTTAGCACGCTGGGGGAGGGTATTCCTTATTGTGATGCGATTATAAAAATAATTGGCATTTCTGAATACTGGACCAGGTCGTACTTTGAACTGCAATTGTATTCTCTCCAATAACTGTAAAGCAAGTGTTAATAAAATTTTACTTCCTTGTTTACATAAAACTATTTTTCGTATAAATGTTTGTTGAATTTTCATGAAACGAAAGTTGTTTGGGGGTAGAATAGAAGAAAATCGTTTACGTCAACACCACCTCTTAAAGGATTGCTTTTTATAGCTGTAGTTTAAAACGGTTGTTAAGTGGACATATGCCTTGTATATTTTGTCTTCTTATTATACAAAAATAGATGAAGTTAAAACGGAACATTCGTCCCAGTTCCTATATTAAGCAGACAAAACATATTATGGCAGTCACTTGGACATATTGGTTGAATGTCACAATAACCCAAGCACGACTTTGTAGCAATTATTTGTACTATACGGAAATAATACGAAAGTGCCTAAATTTCACTCCGTAGATATGCTCTTCAGGTAGATCCAAAACTCTAAAATGTATGCTCTCTCTATTGTCTCAGAAAATTGAAAGTTTGTAACTACAAAACGTAAAGTTTTATATTCTTTGGTTTGTTCTCTATACCCCCACCTCTTCAGAATCATGCCCCCGCTATAATGAGTGTCTCACTCTATTATCCTTCTAGTTATCGCCTTATGGGGTGCTTTATCGTGATACTTTATTATACTACAGGAATAAGCCTACGTTTTGTATTAATGATTGTAGAATTTCCATAAATAGAAAGTCGTTTGTGGAGAGAATAGAATATAACCTTTGCGGCATCACAACCTCTTAAACGATTGTTTTTATAACTGTAGTTTAAAATGGATATTAAGTGGACATATGCCTTGTATATTTTGTCTTCTTATTATACAAAAATATATAAAATCAAAACGGAACATTCGTCCCAAATCCTATATTAAGAAGACAAAACGTATTATGGCAGTCCCTTGGACATATTTTTTTAATGTCACAATAGCCCAAGCAGGCCTTTGAACCAATTATTTGTACTGTCCGGGAAAATTCGAAAGTACCTAACTTTCACGCCGTAGATATGCTGTGTCAGGTAGATCGAAAACTCTAAAATGTATGCTCTGTCTATTGTCTCAGAAAATTGAAAGTTTGAAACTACAAAACGTAGATTTTGTATATTTGGTTCGTTCTCCACAGCACTGCCCACCAAATGCGCTACCGCTATAATGAGTGTCTTACTCTACTGTCCTTCTAGTTACCACGTTAGGTGTGTGTGTCTGGGGGGGGGGGGGGGGGAGGAGATGTCCTTATTGTGATACTTTTTAGACTACAAGAAGACAAAATAAAAAAAAATCTATTTTATTTTAGCTCATCCACCTAGGAAAATGAATAAATCGCACAGGAAGATGGGGGCGAGAGAGACAGAGAGAGAGAGAGAGACAGAGAGAGAAGAGAGAGAGAGAGAGGGGGATAGGCATGGACGGAGTGGAGGGGCGGTATTTTACTAATTAACCGACACTATATACACATGTCTGCTGTCATGTTATTTATGCATCCTTCTAGTTAGCTCGTCGGGGGGGGGGGGGGGGGGGATTCCTTATTGTGTTGCGAATATAAAAATAAGTAGCATTTCTGCATACTGGATCAGGGCATACTGTGAATTGCAATTGTATTCTCTCCAATAACTGTAAAGCATGTGTTAATAAAATTTTACTTACTTGTTTACATAAGCCTATTTTTCGTATAAATGCTTGTTGAAATTTCATGAAAAGAAAGTCGTGTGGGGGTATAATAGAAGAGAACCGTTTACGTCAAAACCACCTCTTGAACGATTGTTTTTTTTGTAGCTGTAGTTTAAAACGGTTGTTAAGTAGACATATTTCTTGTATATTTTGTCATCTTATTATACAAAAATAGACGAAGTTAAAACAGAACATTTGTCTGAGTTCCTATATTAAGCCGACAAAACATATTATGGCAGTCACTTGGACATATTGGTTAAATGTCAAAATAACTCAAGCACACCTTTGTACCAATTATTTGTACTGGACGGAAACAAGACGAACGTGCCCAAATTACACGCCCTAGATATGCTTTGTCAGGTAGATCCAAAACTCTAAAATGTATGCTCTCTCTGTTGTCTCAAAAAATTGAAAGTTTGTTACTGCAAAACGGAGTGTTTTATATTCTTTGGTTTGTTCTGTCCACCCCGCCTCATCCGAGTCACGCCACCGCTATAATGAGTGTCTCACTCTACTATCCTTCTAGTTATCGCTTTAGGGGGATGCTTTTCATGATACATTATTAGACTACATGAAGACAAAATATAAAAATATATTTTATTTTCCACGTCTTCCACCAAGATAAGGAAGTGAATAAATCTGAGAGAGAGAGAGAGAGAGAGAGAGAGAGAGAGAGAGAGAGAGAGAGAGAGAGAGAGAGAATGTAATAATTATCCGACAATATATACGCATGTCTGCTGTTATGGTATTATTTATGCATCGACTAAATGAGCGAGACTACAAGTTGTTGTAGCTCATGATATTAATGTTCGACCGATATGAATTTAACTGCAATGGTGTATCTATGGAACATACCAGCTGTGGCAAGTACTGAAATTGTGTTCCTCCGCTGCGGTACATATATACGGAAGGCATATCCTTCTAGTAAGCACGTTGGAGGGGAATATTACTTATTGTGATACTTTATTAGACTATTAAAAGACAAAATATAAAAACATAGTTTATTTTCTACCTCTTCTACCTAGGGAACTGAATAAATCGCACAGGAAGAGGGGGGCGTGATAGAGCGAGCGAGGGAGCGAGAGAGAGAGAGAGAGAGAGGGAGAGAGAGAGAGTGTGAGAGAGAGAGAGAGCACTTTCTAAATATAACACGCCTTTGTACCAATTATAAAAAAACTGGACGTAAACAATAAGAAAGTGCCTAAATAAACTGCACGCCGTAGATATGCTGCGCCAGGTAGACCCAAAACTCTAAAACGTATGCTCTCTCTATTGTCTCAGAAAATTGAAATTTTGTAACTGCAAAACGTAGAGTTTTATATTGTTTGGTTTATTCTCCCCGCCACCACCTCACCCCAACCGCGCCGCCTCTACAATGAGTGTGTCGCTTTAAGATCCTTCAAGTTAGCACGTTATGGGGATTCCTTATTGTAATACTTCATTAATAAATCGCACAGGAAGAAGAGGGTTCCAAAGGGAGATTGAGAGAGAGAGAGAGAGAGATTTTTAAAATTTTTATGTTTAATTTCAATTAAAATGCAAACAAACTAGAGTGATGTCACGCATGCAGCCCGACTGTTCCAGCAATGGCAATGCTTAGACACAAAATAGTCGAAGCCATTTTTTGTTAACCGTTTACCTAACGAATCTGCCATATCTTCACTCGTGATATACAAAACTTGATATTCGAATTTTATTTTTATTTTTTCATTTCTCTACCACCTATTAATGGAACAAACTTGACGACCTTGTTCCAATAAGGACTAATAAGCCATGGTTAGAAGTCAAACAAGAAAAAATCTGATGTTTCAGAAAAATAATTTGTACTGTTGGCTTCAACTTGTGTTAGGTAAAGGATTAGAGATGCAGAACATAACCACAAACTTTAACCAAAACTGTAAAAAAATCATTTTTGATGAAAGAAAAAAAAAGTTCCTAATTGCCCACCCCCACCCGAAAAGCGTTGTGAAAAGGGTTAAATTAATGCCAATATTATTTGAAACCACTGTGCACAGCTTCAGTAGACGAAATGAAAAAAAGAAATGACGTTGTAACAGAGTGTTTGGAGAATGAAAAGTGGAACCTTGAAAAGCAGAACTTTAATCCGAAACTTTGAGCTGGGAATACTAAGTAAAATTGATTGGCAAAAAAGGGTTAAATATTTCCTAAAACGGATAAAAGAAATCATTGATGTAAATGGAATCATTAAGTTGTAATGACCATGGAAGAATTAGAGTAAGAAAGTTTCTGGCAAAGTCTAATTTCAAATAAAAGAAAGTAAGTCTGAAAACATGTTTAAAAGGGGTTAAATCATGCCGATTTTAATAAAAATCACTGTAGAAATGTTCAGTAGATAGTAGACATTGTCCCAAGTAAGAAACAGTGACATTCCACTAAACTGTTTGAAGAATTAAAGGTGTAATTTTAAAACACGCCCCCTCCCCCACCCCCCTCCCAAAGAAAAAAATTAACCAAAAACTCTAACCTGGAAATTGTAAGTTAAATTGCCATACAAAAAAGGGTTAAATATTTCCCCAAAAATCATGAAACATAAAAAATAAAAACAAAACGAGAATGATACAATCAATGGTAGTATCAATTTAAAAGAAAAAAAAACAAAAAAAAACTTTGAGGTTGACTAAAAAACTTTAACCACAAACTTTAATCAATACACCAAATGTTAAAAGACAGACAGAAGAAAGTCACGACTAAACAGGAAAAAAAAACCCACTTGAACCTTCAGTAAAAAAATTTAAATACAAACTTTAACGAAAACTCTAAATGTTAACAGACGGACAGACGGATGGACGGACAAAAGTCATACCTATAGCCCTCACTGTAAAAAGTAGGGCTAAAAAAACGTTAAAACTTCTCAAATCTATCGATTGTTCCTTCATGACATTACTCACATTACAGCTCATTGTTGAGTGTTTGCCCTGTTTTGTCGGGGAAATAGTGTCGGAGAGACAGGGAGTAAGTGTCAGCCCTACCCCTGTATACCAGAACAACCTTGTAATAATGATTTGTAAGTGAAGGGAATCTGTTATGGGCCTTTCTAACCCTCCCGGACAGGAAAAAATTTTAACAACACCAAAAACATGTTTTTTTTCCACCTCAGACCCACCCAGACATCCCGGCCTCGGGTCACGGAACGTTTTGGTGCCCCACCCCCCCCCCGATCTGTGCGAATATTTTGAGGTTTTTCATGTACTGATGACTGTCTACCTTTTGACCGACACAGATATTAGGACACCCAATCAACAAATTTACAGCCTAACCCCCCCCCCCCCCCTGGACCTAACCCTCTACGACTTTTAGGCCACTTTTAGACATATTTCAGACCAACTTTGAGGGAGAGTGCCCACCCTCACCCCCAGCCCCCGTGCATAGTGTGCATTGTATATAACACTGACTGGTATCGACAACAGTGTTTAGAAAATGGTTAAAAGCTGGTGTAATGGTATTTCCCAACTACTCAGGATGTCAATACGAAGAAACCAGTAGACACTGACATCTGAACTACTGTAGAACAAAAGGAATTACTTTAATTCTGGTGGACATATCATTAGTGACAGAGAGCATGTTCAGGATAAGCACAGTTTGGTGTGGATTGAAATAATTTCGAAAGCAATCAATTATCTGTAAACCCACTTTAAGGACCCAACTTATATGAATATGTAAATGTCTCCCTAATAAATATGCAATTAATGTCCACCTAATGGTCGTATTGCAGTAAAAAACATTAGGGCGACGCCATTAAGGAGACATGGGCGATATATTTTGCACAAATACTTTTTTCACCATGAATATTGGATTTTAGGACATTAATTTATTAAATTAATTCCATCATCAGACAAAAGATTCTCTGTGAAGCCCAGGAAAAAATGTCTTCCTATTGGACTATTTTGAAACATGTCGCCCTAAGTGTCGATCCAGTGTAATATATATATATATATATATATATATATATATATTCAACCACGGTGGTATATATCATTCCATTAGATTGTGACAAAGTTTATTGAATATGTTATGATAATGAGTTCAAAAGACGACCTTTATGGGTGGGCCAGTGAGGGCCAGTAAGCGGGCGTTTATTATAAAATTTGAGAGGGCGTTTATTATAAAATTTACTGACAAAAAATAAAGCCGCTGAGTCAAGCATGCACTTCAGTTTACATTGTTTTAGAAACTGCTTCGAGGGCAATTCAGTGCTATAAGAGATTGGTAATGTTATCAATACTAATTAGACAGGGACCCAATATAGTCTTCTGCTGGAGCTGGTGTGTGACATTTCAATCATTTTGCTGGTATTTGGGCATGCGTAATGTTGAAAACTCGTCTATTTTTGTAATCAATAGGAGGAAAAGATGATAGTTTAAATTGGAAACGTGAGCTGAAATGTAAACCTAATCCCTTTTATGATGTAATCTATAATTATTATGGTATATACTATAATAATACTCATCATTCGAGAGCATTTTGGACTTTACTTTCTCGGGGAAAACGAGTTTTCGAGTTCTAATAGGGTGGGTGTCCAAATATTGAGAATAAAAAGAAAAAAATGCTAGAAAAGTGGGGTGGTTGGTTCCGAAAATTGTCCGACGCAACTTTTTTGGCATACCTTCCTGTATTTTTTCTTTCACTACTCGGCACCACCCCCCCCCCCCCCACCCCCACCCAATCCCTCTTCCTGTACGTGTGATTCCATAAGTGGGATTCCTACCCGATTCCGCAGATGGCGTTCGTATGGGCAGCAAGAGAAGAGACTAACAGTAGTACTAGTAGTGGGCGATAGGCATAGGGCTGACAGGTCCTAGCTGTAGTAAGGAGTGTATAGAAAGTTATCAGTAGGTTTGTTGTGGGGTAAAAAGTTGAAGTAGTAGACGGAGAAGATGTGATGTGTGGTGGCGAAAGTAGAAGCAGAGGTTTAAGGCACGTGGCCAGTTCCTCCAAAAGGAAATAGTCCCCACTAGTAGTAGTGTGGAGGCAAAATGACCCAGTTCTGGGTGGAGGGGGTGGGGGAGGGGGTGGATGACGTAATGTAATTAAAATGTTACGTAAGGTAATTAACATGACGTCACTTAATTAATGAATATTTTTTAATCACTTTAATTAATAACTGTTGCATAATTAATTTTAATTAATGACTTGCATAATTGATGTAATTAATGTAATTAATGGGTGTAATTAGGGTTGATTATAATAATTAGTATATTAATAAATGAATTAATACATGTTTACGTCGAATAGTACATATTTTTTTTTAAGTCATAATTTGGGATAGATATTATTAGATAATAAATAATATATTTAAAAATAATATTGACGTATTGGACATATATATGAATGCTATCAGCTGACTCTGTAAACACTGTATTGTGTCTGCGTGTAATTAAAAAAAAACTAATGAAATCTCATTAAATCGATTTTTCTTTTCAAACGCGAACTACAACATGTGAGTAACAGGTGTGTTGGTGATAAATTCCATTATAACATTCTAACGACTGGTCATAATCTGTCATAAATATCATTAGACTGACGCTTCAAATTTAAGTGCTATTGAAATTGTAAGAGACCAATCTGTCACCTTATTGATTTTAATAACTAATTCCTATTGTTCAAAAGTTATGGGTGTAATACAAACCTCATTAAATTAGCGATCAACACGCAACCTTCTTCCAGACTCTGAGATTCAAAATTTCAAATTCATCGATTTTTTAGCGGTCCGATTTCTGCGTTTTGACTGGTTGTCTAAAAATGAATTATCAATCAATTTTAAAACAACGATAGTCACTCATAGCTAAATTTGTCATTTGTTTTGCAAACACATTGTTGGGAAGTCGAGTTTTATTCGCATCATATCTACTACACTGTAAGTAATCGAAATGGAAAACAGAACCTTTACCTGTGGAATTTGTGAGAAAGGATTTTCACCCAACGACCACAAAAATCACCATGATGCTACTGTTCACGGGGAGAGGCTATACATGGCTGTGCTTTATGCCCCCAAGATTTTCAAGAGATGAGTTAATGGATCATCTGAAAAGCCACCAAGAAGGTACTTTGAACTATCAATTTTGTGTTTCAGTAGCAAATTCAACAAAAGAGAGGCAGGGTACATCATACAGACAGTGATGTCAAGGAATTCCAGTGCACGTTTTGTCTGAAATCCTATAGTAGGAAAGATACATTAGAAAAACATGGAGAAATGTCAAATCTCGACATTTAACTGCGCGACTTGCAGTTTCAGCTGATTCAACTTAACCTCCACAATGCCACAAGTAGCAGAGATGCATAACTCGATGTCGATTGACCGGTAGAGCCGCTCCTCATCAAATAAGAGGGGTCAAATGAAGTTATGAGGAGGGGTGAAGGAGACAAGTGTGCGGTCAAATGTTTAAAAATGAAAATTTTAATAATCTTAATTGCTATGACGTAGTCCCCCTAATAAATAGTGTATATTCATTTAATATATATATTAATAATTTTCGTTAAAGAATCTATAATTCATTTTTTTTCATTTTTTATTCCACAAGACACTTCTCGAAAAAACAAAATGGTGGGTCAGTTTGACAGAAATACATGTATCGATTTATTCATGACTGTCTGTCGGTTATCAAAACAGCCCTTAGGGGTTTAACAGTTCATTGTGGACCAGTGCGTTTAAAAATGGCAAATTCAAGTAATGTCCGGCCAAAATGCTAAAATTTGGGTGATAACACTACGGCCTGTGTTTAATCATAGAAAAATCACACCCACACTATCGTGTTTTACTAGCCTGTATGTTTTATTTTTGAACGTTTTCTGAAGAATAACCCACCCATCTAAGTAAAAGCATGAAATAACTACCATTATCTAATTACCCATGTGGGGAGGGTGTGGGCGGTAGCATTGTGTACTATGGCATACTACCTTCAGCCAATGATAACCCTGTGTGGAACTTTGACAGTTGTTTGCCTTTACACGGTGGTTCTTTCTGGATTGCTCCAACTGTCATTAAATAAATGAATGAAAAGCTACAATTTATAATAACAGGCCAAGCCCCCCTTCGTTTTACATGTTTTGTGAGGGGGAAAATCAGCAGTACTGATAACACAGTAGTGTTATGCACAAATTCTCCACCTTGAAGTTCAGAAGTCATTGTCAATCCACTCGCTAGAATCAAATGAGATGCACCGATTCATAAGTTATTCAGGTCTTAATAGATTTAAAATCCTAATTTTTATTTATTTATTGGTGTTTAAGGTCATATACTTATGCACGATGGCTAATCATAACCGTGACAATTTTATGGGTAGAGGAAACCAGAATACTCGAAGGGAACCACTGAGCAATGACGAGTAACTGCCAGCTCATCAACATCGTAAATCTGCACTGCCACACAGGTAGGGTTAGATTGTTCGAAGATATGCATACCATCGACGTGCAGTACACCTTAGTACATGGTGTCATCATGCCCCCATGTGGATAATCAGGGTTAGTGTACATAGCTTTGGTGCGGCTCTAGGAGGGTTATATTTTCCCAAGTTTTGCAATGTTGGGTGGCTAATACAGAATCGCGTATCCTTTTACCATTTTTGATCGAGTAACAGCATTTTTCAACTGTTAAAATGAGGGGGGGGGGGGGGGGGAGTACTGCTGATTTTCCCCCTCACAAAACATGTAAAATGAAGGGGGGGGGGGGGGGTGGGGCTTGGCCTGTTATTATAGAATTGTAGTTTTTCATTTATTTATTTATTTAACAACAGTTGGAGCAATCCAGAAAGAACCACCGTGCAAAGGCAAGCAACTGTCAAAGTTCCACACAGGGTTATCATTGGCTGAAGGTAGTACGCCACAGTACACAACGCTATCACCCACCCCTCCCCCACATAGGTAATTAGATAATGGTAGCTATTTCATGCTTTTACTTAGATGGGTGGGTTATTCTTCAGTAAACGTTAAAAAAATAAAACATACGGGCTAGTAAAACATGATAACACCGGTGTGATTTTTCTACGATTAAACACAGGTCGTAGTGTTAGCACCCAAATTTTAGTGCTTTTTTTATTAGATCACCGAATGGAGCTTAACTTATCACTTGCCATCCATCGTCCGTCATCCGTTGTTGTCCGTCGTGAACTTTACATTATCGACTACTCCTCACAAACTACTGGATCAAATTGAACCAAATTTGGTATGCTTGTCCCCCATCATACGTCAGTTCAAACTTGTACAAAGAAACTTGCCGCACCCACAGGGGGTACCACAAGGGGCATAACTCTGATAGCACCCATGAATTTCTTTCCAAAATTGAAAAAAATCTTCTTCAGATCCATCAGGCAGAATTCTTTCCTATTTGGTATACATCATCTCTAGGGGGTCAGATTCAAGTTTGTTTAAATCGCCCCCCCCCCCCCCCGGATTCATATTTGAGCTCACTATAGAAGCCCGAATTTGAACTTAGTGCATTTCAGGCAAATTTCTTAAAAAATCTTCTTCTCCAGATCCAGCAGGCAGAATCTTTTGATATTTGGTATGCAACACTGTGGGTGGATCTGATTCAAGTTTGTACAAATCGGCCCCCTGGGTTCATATTTGGGCTCAGTATAGGAGCCCAAATTCAAACTTCGTGCATTTCGGGCAAATTTCTTTAAAAATCTTCTTCTCAAGATCCAGCAGGCAGAATCTTTTGGTATTTGGTATGCAACACTATGGAGTGGATCTGATTCAAGTTTGTTCAAATCGGCCCCCTGGATTCACATTTGGGCTCACTATAGAAGCCCGAATTCGAACTTAGTGCATTTCAAGCAAATTTCTTTAAAAATCTTCTTCTCCAGATCCTGCAGGCAGAATCTTTTGATATTTGGTATGCAACATTGTAGGGTGGATCTGATTCAAGTTTGTTCAATCGGCCCCCTGGATTCATATTTGGGCTCACTATAGAAGCTTGCATTCAAACTTAGTGCATTTCAGGCAAATTTATTAAAAAATCTTCTCCAGATCCAGCAGGCAGAATCTTTTGATATTTGGTATGCAACATTGTGGGGTGGATCTAATTCAAGTTTGTTCAAATCCCTCCCCCCCCCCCCCCCTCGATTCATATTTGGGCTCACTATAGAAGCCCGAATTCGATCTTAGTGCATTTCAGGCAAATTTCTTTAAAAATCTTCTTCTCCAGATCCAGCAGGCAGAATCTTTTGATGTTTGGTATGCAACATTGTGGGGTAGATCTGATTCAAGTTTCTTCAAATCGGCCCCTGGGTTCATATTTGGGCTCAGTATAGGAGCCCAAATTTGAACTTAGTACATTTCAGGCAAATTTCTTTAAAAATTTTCTTCTCAAGATCCAGCAGGCAGAATCTTTTGATATTGGGTATGCAGCATGCTTCGGGGGGTGAGATTCAAGTTGTTCAAGCCAAGTCCCTGGGTTCATATATGGGCTCACTGTGGTAGCCCGAATTATAACTTAGTTCAAAATGAGATATTTTCTTTAAAACTCTTCTTCTTCAGATCCAGCGGTCGGAATGTTTTGATATTTGGTATGCAGCATCCTTAGGGGGGGTGAGATTCAAGTTTGTTCAAGCCATGTCCCTAGGTCCATATTTGGGCTCACTGTGGGAGCCCAAATGATAACTTAGTTCAAAATGAGGAATTTTCTTTAAAAATCTTCTTCAGACCTAGCAGTCAGAATGTTTTGATATTTGGTATGCAGCATCCTTAGGGGGATGAGATTCAAGTTTGTTGAAGCCATGTCCCTAGGTCCATATTTGGGCTCACTGTGGGAGCTTGAATTGTAACTTAGTTCGAAATGAGGAATTTTCTTTAAAAATCTTCTTCAGCTCCAGCAGTCGGAATGTTTTGATATGTGGTGTGTAGCATCCTTGGGGGGGGGGGGGGGGGGGGGGGGGGATTCAAGTTTGTTAAAGCCAAGTCCCTGGGTCCATATTTGGGCTCTGTGGGAGCCCAAAATATAACTTAGTCAATATGAGGAATTTTTCTTTAAAAATCTTCTTCTTCAGATTTAGCAGTCGGAATGTTTTGATATTTGGCATGCAGCATCCTTAGGGTGAGGGGGGGGAGGAGATTCAAGTTTGTTCAAGCCAAGTCCCTGGGTTCATATTTGGGCTCACTGTGGGAGCCTGAATGATAACTTAGTTCAAAATGAGGAATTTTCTTTAAAAATCTTCTTCTTCAGATCCAGCAGATGAATGCTTTTGATATTTGGTATGCAGCATCCTTAGGGGGGGTAAGATTCAAGTTTGTTCAAAACATGTCCCTAGTTCCATAAAATTTGTCTCACATGACTTCATTCCTTTGTAGTGTTGATGAACCATGTCTTACTGAATGTGACCCCAAATACTTCTTTGAACCACTTTGGCTGGTGAGCGATTAAGGCTCCTTGGGGGCCTCTTGTTTTTAAAAGCGATTATTGTCATCAACTTTGAGAAAAATGATGGCTGGACATTACTTGGATTTGCCATTTTTAAATGCTCTGGCCCACAATTAACTGTTAAACACCTGAGGGCTGGTTTGATAACCGACAGACAGTCATGAATAAATCGATACATGTATTTCTGTCAAACTGACCCGCCATTTTGTTTTTTCGAGAAGTGTCTTGTGGAATAAAAAATGAATTATAGATTCTTTAACGAAAATTATTAATATATATATTAAATGAATATATGCTATTTATTAGGGGACAATGTCATAGCAATTAAGGTTATTAAAATTTAAATTTTTAAACATATGACCATACACTTGTCTCTTTCACCCCTCCTCATAACTTCATTTGATCATCGGTCAATCGACATTGAGTTATGCATCTCTGCTACTTGTGGTATTATGGCGGTTAAGTTGAATCAGCTGAAACTGCAAGTCGCGCAGTTAAATGTCGAGATTTGACATTTCTCCATATGTTTTTCTAATGTATCTTTCCTACTATAGGATTTCAGACAAAACGTGCTATGGAACTCCTTGACTTCACCGTCTGTACGATGTACACTGCCTCTCTTTTGTTGAATTTGCTACTGAAGCACAAAATTGATAGTTCAAAGTACCTTCTTGGTGGCTTTTCAGATGATCTGTTAACTCATCTCTTGAATTTCTTGGGGCATAAGGTACAGCCATGTATAGCCTCTCCCCATCTACAGTAGCCTCGTGGCGATTTTTGTGGTCATTGGATGAAAGTCCTTTCTCACAAATTCCACAGGTAAAGGTTCTGTTTTCCATTTCGATTACTTACAATGTAGTAGATATGATGCGAATAAAACTTGACTTGCCAACAACGTGTTTGCAAAACAAATGACAAATTTAGCTAGGAGTGACTGTCATTGTTTTAAAATTGACTGATAATTAATTTTTATAGAACCAGTCAAAATGCAGAAATCAGACCGTTAAAAAAATCGATGAATTTGAAAATTTGAATCTCAGAGTCTGGAAGAAGGTTGCGTGTTGATCGCTAATTTAATGAGGTTTTTATTACGCCCATAACTTTTGAACAATAGGAATTAGTTATTAAAATCAATAAGGTGACAGATTGGTCTCTTACAATTTCAATAGCACTTAAATTTGAAACATCAGTCTAACGATATTTATGACAGATTATGATCGGTCGTTAGAATGTTATAATGGAATTTATTACCAACACACCTGTTACTCGCATGTTGTAGTTCGTATTTGAAAAGAAAAATCGATCTAACGATATTTCATTGGTTTTTAATTACACCCAAACATGCAGACACAATACAGTGTTTACCTTAGCATGTGTCCAGCATCAGCTGATAGCATTCATATATATGTCCAATACATCAATATTATTTTTAAATATATTATTTATAATCTAATAATATCTATCCCAAATTATGACTTTAAAAAAAAAATGTACTAATTAAACATTATTAACTGATTTATTAATATACTAATCATTATAATCAACCCTAATTACACTCATTAATTACATTAATTACATTAATTATGCAACAGTTATTAATTAAAATTAATTACGCAACAGTTATTAATTAAAGTGATTAAAAAAATTCATTAATTAAGTGATGTCTTGTTAATTACCTTACGTAACATTTTAATTACATTACATCATCCACCCCTTCCAGCCCCTCCCCCACCCTCTCCACCAGAACTGGGTCATTTTGCCTCCACACTACTACTCCCACTTGTCCCCAAATCACCGTTGTCTGTGGTGCCCATATATCGAGATGAGAGTATGAGTGGATAATAGATTATCCCTCATTGAGAAATACCTTCATGATCTCATGTACATATATGGGGAAAGCAGACGAGGAAGAATATCCCTCAGTGAGAAATATTTTCATAGCCTCATGTTCTTCATACAGGGGGAAAGCAGGTGACAAAGAATAAGATCACAAAATCCCAATAACACTCCCTGTTACTCTTAGTAGCCAAAGAATGTGTCTTTCTGGGTATGTTTATTAAAGGAGGATTCTGGAAGAATCCCAGTCAAATAACGTCCGTGTCGGTAGTTGAAGATTTGCTTTTGGTAATTAGATTTACTCCCATCGAGTCAAAGACAAAGCATTCCCCAAACACCCCCACCCCACACACACACTATATTAAAAGACCTTTAAGCTCGTAGTAACCACGTGCCATCAAAGTTGGCGGTCTGGCTGAGTAGAACTCGAGGGCTTTCGAAGAATCCGAGCCAAATAAACATGGTGGTACTGAGATATATTCGTGTTCGATCGAATACACCCCGCGAACAGACCCACACTGTATTAGAAGCTCTTCAGGTGCATACCAACCACGTACCACCATAGAAAGCAAGATGGCGGCCTCCAGTATACAAAATGGACGATGGAAACACGTGACTCCCTAACACGTTCTGCGCATGCGTTCTGACACCTATCACTATGGTAATGACGTCATGCAATGATCGCTCACACGTGCTAATATAACCACCCCACATGGCGTACGTCGGTCCGGGGTCCTACCAATGAGGCCCCCCACCCCCACCGCTCGTACTACTTCGGTGCCAGTAAATACCGTAACTATAACCTCACACAACCTCCTTATTTCAAAAAGTTTTCATATTTATTACGACACATTTAGATCACAAAGACAACTGGTCCATAACAATAATCGTTAGGACACTCTCCAAAGGATTATGTGTTTGTTGTGTCGGTCCTTTTTATGCTATACGTTCCACTACGCCAGATCGAGAGGCCCGTGTAGAAATCTATATTAGGCCAATGTGCATCCAACTTGTGTGTAGAAAAATCTAGCATACCGATATGCATCCGACCTTGTGGTACCTTTTCGTTTGGTTATGTGTTGTGCCAGTCGTTCAAAAATTCGCTCTTGATAAATTCAGAGATACACGTTTCAGTTTAAATAACACCGACTGCAAAGTTTTCTACGTGAATTTCCTTACCACTGGTACCGGTACTCATAATTTTTTGAATATGAACACGCCGGTTCCGAGTGTCCCCCATCCCATGGGGAGGAAATTTATTACATAAACTCCCATAGGGCTGCTGGTACCTAGAGTGCCCCGACTCCGGGCGAAAACAATATTTTAGAAATACTCCTAGGGATCCTTACAGTAGATCATGTAAATGTCAAACTGTAGGCCTGCAGCTAGGTGTGGTCCTAATTATGATGTTGTGTAATTTATTCGTGTTCTTAACCAGTTTGTGGGACGCGGAATGGTGTAAATAAATCATACAACCATACACGATTACTGGTGTTTAAACTGCACTGTTGTAAACTGCACTATTATAGAGACTGTGTATAGGCCTTGAAAATATAATAAACAAAATTTGAATGATATTTTAACGTATAACGCTTGGGGATCTTGGTCGGTTTGTTAGGTAAAAAAATAGAATATTAACCAACACGAATAGAAGACATTTGGAAAAAGATTCTTTAATAAATAAAAATAAAATCATGTTTGCCCCCAAAACATAGCTTATGGTCCCTCGTTAGAACGACTGCAGTGATCTCATTCAATGAGGTATCATAAGTTATTACATGTTTTACAGGCATAAAGTTAAAATGTTATAAAATTTGAATGGCGATTTTGTACATTGCGCTGGCCAGTTTTATACACAGCCTTAGATAAAAGTTAAAATTTAAGACAGACATGGGGCTACCAATAAACAGAGCGCGGGGATTTTGCCCTGCCACTTTATCATTCACCCTTTTATGTTCCAAAATAACCCCTTTCTCGCCTCTTTTGGCGTCTGTTGTCATTGACTACTTGCAACAACAGGACGTCTCCACTCTGTCATAGCCAGATTTGAGTCCCGACTCCCTTCCTGACTCCTGACCTTTCACCCCAAGAGCACTTTTCTTAATAGACGATCTGGGTACCACCACAGCGTTGCAAGATGAGTGGGACAAATTATTTCAGACAGCCATTGGATGATTGAGGTGGAGTATGTCTTGCGGAATTAAACAATGACTGGCGAATCGATTGTGGATGCACATTTTAATGAAAGTTGCCTATGCAAATTCGAAGATAACCCCTGATGCCATCGTTGAATTACCTATGCACCAGCTGATCTTCCCACCATTGCCCAATTGCTACATGTATATCCTATTGTGCACCCCCACCAGACACACTCCTTACCCCCATATCATATTTATCACAATGTATGTTTGCGTTGTTGGGTCTCAAACTATATTTCCTATTATGGTCCTCTTCTGGGGGAACTGTTCTCCCATAGTATTGTTTGGTAAGGTAGCGGTACCCGAGCCAGCACCCAAAAGTAGGCTTATACTCACCAAGACTGAAAAATATACTACATTACCAACTTAACTTGGCGAAGTCAAGGTAAGCTATTGCCATGGTGCATGCGGGTCGGCGCGGGCTATAGCCGCCCGCAGTTGTTTTCCGATCATTACCAAATTACATATGCTTATTCAGGTTTATACGTAGATGAGAACATCCCATTATGGTCATGATCGGTTGCCCACAATGACTCCTACAGCAGCCACTTTGGGTTTCTTCAACACAGTGTATAGGTCGCATTTATGCATTATTATTTTTGTTCCCCCAATTTTTCGGCGACTATTAAAATAGCCTGTGTCCGTCCGTCCGTCCGTCCGTCCGTCCGTCCGTCCGCCCTCACGAGAGTACACTTATGAGTTGTGTTTCCAGTAGGCGTCAGACTTGTGGGGATTTTTAGCACTTATGGGGTGCAACTCGGAAGTACACCTTCACAAACGAGTCCAGAAGATATTTCTGAGGTTTTAAAACAAAAAGGTCTCTTGCACCCCACAGTGTTTCGGACACACATTTTCCGTCCGTTCTTGGACGGCCAATCACCGAACGGACAAAGCCTCCCGCTGATCGTCTAAAATTGACAGCCATCCTGAACCAACCAATCAAATCTCTCGATTCTATTACATCCCATAAGTTGGCAGTGTACGCGTTTCTCTTTTTGTCTTGAGAGGGAACCAGTTTTATCATAATGATTTATTTTTCTTACCCGCAGTTTTCATGCCAATCATCTACGGAACTTGGAAGAGTTCGAAACGTAAATTTAAAGTAAGTTACCATTTAAACGAAATATGTTGAATTTTGCGTGTAAAAATCCAGTCTTAACGCCTGAGACGTCCGAGTCTTTCATTTTTCGATACATCCAGATGAAGTTATGCAAGCATGCGTAATTTATTTTGCCTAATTTCGCGGCACTGCGACCTACCTGAATTGTCGAGTGTTGCAGAAGCAGTGAAACCACAGGCTTAAGTGAGAACAAATCAACTCAGTGCTTTCATTTTCACGGGGCCGCAACAATAGTTAAATCTAGGGCCCTGGGAATCGGGAATTTTAGTTCGAATCGAATCATGTCAGAGATTCGCGAATTGAGATTTTCTACAGGCCTTTTGACTTTTGCTTGCTTCCGTACGGCATCCTTATTTTGAACATGTTGGGTTTTAACTTTTACCCATGGGCTTTGAATAAACAACAGGGTTACCATTAGCACCGGGAAATAAATTAAAAACATGTGAGCAACTATTTCTTAGTTTTGGAAAAAAATCACACTCCTAAATCTTTCACATTAGTAGTTCAGCGATCTGAACGTAGTGGCTACCCATCTACATTTAGATTCCTCCCGAGTCCCTTTCTGAACCCGTCGAAGCGTCAACCATCGCTTCGATATCGTCCATGTCAGTTATTGTCATTATACGCCTGTATTGGCTATAAAATAATGTTGCGTCCGAGAAAGTCAGCTTAACATAAGCTGCGCCATAAGATTAAAATTTTAAAAACAACAATTTTATAGTCAGGAGCCCGACACCACCCGTGCTTATTTAAGGCCCTGTGATACCTTCTAAACCATCATGGGAAGGCGTAGTCTAGTGTAGTCACTAGTGCAACAATGAGCGATTAGCCCAGTGGCGTCATGCCAACGGTGCACGGGGGGGGGGGGGGGGGGGGGGGGGAGGTTCTCCCCACATATTTTCGGTAAAGGCCTGGGAAGTGCCATTTCCGGCAACATGGGAGGCATTTTTGCCTAATTTTTTGGGCACGCTACGCGCCAAACGATGGTGACGCTCCGCTTAGAAGGTGTTACCGATCCGCTCCCCCCTCCCTCCCAGATTTTTCTCTAGCATGACGCCCCTGGTTCAGCCAATTAATAATGGCCCACTTCACAAGTTCTAGTACTAATATGATCTCACCCCGAGGTTGCTAAGATCGCATGCCCTTGGGTAGGCAGTAATAAGGCCTGGGGGTAGTACCCTTATAAAAAAGTACCATGGTAAATCCCAAAATACCCTGGTAATACCATGGTATTACCATGGTATTGCCAGGGTATTTTGAGATTTACCATGGTTTACCATGGTACTTTTTTATAAGGGTAGGAAAGCAGACACTAATGGGCAAGACTAGTGAATGACGAAATCTATAGATGGAGTATGGTTACATTTCATCCTTTGGAGTGAATGAGGGGGGGGGGGGTAATACTGGATAATGAAAGTGGGTGGATGAAGCAGGAGCTGTAACCAAGGTGGCAATTACCAATAAAGCATGTTTTTAAATGAAGACACTGGAAAACTTAACTTATTTTTATTAATGATAAATTACTTTAAGCCATGTAACCAAGGTGGCAATTACCAATAAAGCATGTTTTTAAATGAAGACACTGGAAAACTTAACTTATTTTTATTAATGATAAATTACTTTAAGCCATTATGTTTATCTTGAACACAGTTGATAAATAATATCTCGTTATAAATGAATGATAGAATGACATTCGACTTGTACAAACTACAGGATGTGGCAAGACAAATTTTCACAAATAAAGGAGCAACATAGGCCTAACCCCAGTTAAATTTGGGTTATGTTTCTCCCATATATGGATGATGATTATTGGAGAAATTCCACCCACGGGCTTCAATATCTCCTATAATGGGGGAAACACTCTATCAGTACTGTGTAAAGGTGAGTCTTCAACTGAAAGAGATGAGGAGAACTCACCTGAATATAGGCCTAATAAGAATGACCAAATTTACATAAGAGATAATAGAGCTAATAGAGGACAGCTACATGTATTCTCGGACACACTGTTACATAGGGTGATATCCGCCAATATGGAAGAAATATTCTCCAGCAGGTCTCAACTGAGGGAGGAGTAACCTGTGGGAGAGGATTTCTCCTATATTGATAGAATACGGGCAGGCCTATACGCGTCTTTAACTTGTCTTGCTAAGTTTGAACGGAAGGGTTAGTTATATCTGGTATACAAAGGATCGCGGTGACAAGTGATATCCCTTATTATTATTTAATATTTATTGATGTTTAAGGTCACTTATTATTGCACAATGACTAATCACGACCGTGACAGTTTTACGGGTGGAGGAAGCCGGAGTACCCGGAGAGAACCACCGAGCAACGACGAGCAGCTGCCAGCTCCCCAACATCGTAACTCCGCACTGCAGCACAGACAGGGTTAGATTGGTTGAAGACAGGCGTACCATCGACGTGCAGTACGCCTTAGCACGCGGCGTCATCGTGCCCCCACAGTGATATCCCTTAAATTTCTGCATCACAATGTGAGGGAGAAATTTATGAAAAGGCCCTGTTACCATTTCGGGTTATAACTGAGAAGAAATGTCCTAGATAAAATGAAGAAGCTCTAACAGTTAAAATTTCTTGTCTTTGGAGAATGTAAAGAGAAATCTGTAAAATTAACCCTTTACCCGAAGTAACGGAAAAATCGGCCAGCTGGCGCTATTCACAAAAATCACCAATTAATTTTCATTATTTTTTTCATTTTTGTGTCAAAAACGTAGGTTATGACCCTCTTTGGAACGAGCTCGTTTCAACGAGGGTTCATAACCTATGTGTTTGACACAAACAAAAAAATAGTTATTCAAGACTTTTGTTGAGGAATGTCGTCTGCTTTTCATGTTAAGGGTTAAAATGAATACTGTTCCATTTTTATGCTTAAGTTATACAATTTATGGAGCTGACGTTCAAATGTAGTTTCTTGCAAAATGGGTTAAAAACTTAGATAACTGATGAGGCAGGGCCCATCCATCGTGTCAGAGTAGGTGAAATGTAGCAAAACAAACTGTAACTTATTTTGGTGGGTCCCGTACGAAGCAGAAGTCTCGGTATTTATAGTAAAAGGCCAGCCAATGAAATTGAAGCACCTACATTGGAAAACCCGATTCCAAACTGTAATTGTAAACACGGAGAAAATCTGAAATGGCACTCGCTTCAAACTTGAATAAATCAAAATATATGTTATAAACATTTTGATCAACGATCATATGAAGATAATAGAACCTTGATGCATGGCTAAGATGAAATTCTGTAGAATAATGATATGGAATACAGTAGTTACGTGATAATAAATGCCGAAATGTGAGAGCACGTTTATTTTATACATGTAACTGAATCTGACCAGAGCAAACTACGAGGCAGAACAAATTGACGGTTTCTTGAGAATTACAACATGTTAAGACGTGGAAGATATAAAATAGTTTTTTTAAACAGGGTAGGGAATTGAGTGACATACGTTGCAGATGATTTTAATTTCGCAACAATGACAAGATGAATACTTGGTTAATGAGTTGCCTAAATCCGTGTAATATTACGAATGGGTAATTACCGAAATGAGAATAAAATATGTCAAGAAGTGATATAAAAAATCAAAGGGGGAAATTTTCCTGATAGATAGTGTTACACAGAATATGAAGGTAATTGTTAAATTGCCACGTCCTCTGGAAAATGGGTGTTCAGGCTGAGACAGCATAACAATAATAACCCGAAGTTGCATCTGAACAAAGATCGATGCGGAAACAGGCATACTTGTAATCACATTCGGGGAGAGGAGGTCGATTATGATCATCACCGGGTAATTTTACTAGGAGTTATCGTTTCCGCATCAATATTCTTTTCAGGCAGCAACTCGGGTTGCACAAAAACATGGACGGTATCGAAGCGATGCTTGACTCTTCGCAGTGTCTAGTCTCAATAAATAAAGAATAAAACACAGTTTGGATCAATAAACTCAAATGTAAGGAAATATGTGTACTACCAAATGCAGCCAGTGATAAAGGTGAAAGCTTGCCCGTGTTTTGAGTTGCCAATTAAACTTGTTGGGGAATTTTACTACAGATTTGAATGGGAGGAATCTGAACATTGAGGGGTAGCCACACTGCAAGTGTGATTTTTCACACCTCTGCAATTTTCCGAGGTGTCACTGTGTTGTGTTATTCATAAAATACCTTTGGACATTTGGAAACGGGTCAATCCCGCCCAAAGATGATCCATCCCCAGATGATCTGTCGTTTCCTCAACCCAGACGATATGACCCCAGTCTTTCCGTCCCCAGACGAGCTGGTCCATGCACAATTCATTAGCTGTGACAACGTATTGATTCTGGGTTTAAAAAATATAGAAAAAAAACCCAGAATGAATGCATGCATGGTGACGAACTGAACGAATGGGTCACTGATGACTTTGAAAGTGTCGTTGGTGATACTGGTCCCAAATTCATTTTATGTTTCCATTTCATTTTTAGCTTAACTTGACAAAGTCAAGATAAGCTATTGCCATCACACATGCAGAAGTCTGTGAGTCACTTCACATTTTCCTTTAGCACAGGCTACACTCCCGTAGTTCTTATCTGATTGTCACAAAATTTCATATGCACGTTTGAGGTCATGTTTAGATGAGAACGTCCCCTTTTGGTCGCGATACGTCAAACGTGACAGCTGCCTGAGGTGAAAACCCAAGAAACTTCAGCACAGTCTACAGGTCATATTTATGGAGAGATTTCATGGTAACTTGGTGGGATGACTCTGTTTTACAGTTAAAACTAGAAGTCCTGTCATGAAATGCGTACAAATAGCACGTTGATATGCGCGTTAATGTACACGTTATGGCCCAAGTAAAGCTATCAAATTCTGTACATATGGCCTGTGCACAAGCAATGTTTCAGCCAATGGACCTCCGGGTAACCCGGAGGTCCATTGGCAGAAACATTGCATGTGTTTGCTATGAGTAACCAAGAGAACCTGCCGTGCTTTGGATGACATTCGATATGGCAATTGCGCGCAATTCCAACGCGCAATTAAGTCTAGATAAGCGCACTATTCGTGACAGGACTTCTAGTTTTAACTGTATATCTAGATGAGAAAGTCCCCTTTTGGAGATGATCTGTTGACTGTGACGGCTGCCCAAGCCGAAAACCCAAAACATTTAGCACAGTCTACAGTCTCTATATATGAAGGGATTTCATTGTAACTTCAGAGGATGACTCAGTGTTACTGTGTAATGACTACATGAGGACGTCCCCTTTTGGTTGCGATCGGTCAGCTGTGATGGCTACACAGAGCAAAGCCCGAGAACCGTTAGCACAGTCTTCAAGCATAATTTATGAAGGGATTTCATTGTAACTTGATAGGATAACTCGTTTTTGAATAATTTCACTGTAACTTGGTAATTTTGGTTGACATACATTAACTGTGAGGGCCACATTAAGCAACCCCTCACTTCTTTAGTACAGTCTGCACCTCAAATTATTTTTTATTGAAAACATAGCATCCAGGGAACTGAAATTAACATATTCCCAATTATCACAATTCTTGTCTGATTTCATCATCCTTTCATAAACATTGAACATTATCCTTTTCATCAAACAGAACACACAGTCAAGTTAAGCTACAGTGTCATTGACACTTTCATTATTTTTGTATTTATTTTTTTGGAGGGGGCGGGGGGATGGGAGGGATGTGGGTCCACGTCACTGGTTATGGTGACTAATTGTTACAGTATCGGGGTAAAATCTAAGGAACCACCCGCAACCATTGAAAAGACTTTTGCTAATCTATTAAACTTGTAAACTTGTTTTTTTTTTCCAATTTTTTACAAACAAACATCCATACAAAAAAGTCACTATTCATTGTAATGAGCACAGTAAATTTGTGCCATTGAGATGTCGCCTGAAATGTTTTTGTAGAATGTTTTTGAAAAATGATTTTTTAAAGCCCAATTTATAACTTGTGTGGATTAGTGCAGCAGATTTGTAAATAGAGGGTCAACCCACAAACAAGTCAGACAAACGGCAATGCCACATCATGATTTTCAATATTGCGGATGTGTGTGAAATCTTCTTCACAACAGGCTGAGTATATATGGTCAGTTACTTGCCTTAATGTTTGAACCAACATCCAACATATACCTCAGTATTATTTATTTATTGGTGTTTAAGGTCACATATTTATGCACAATGGCTAATCATGAACGTGACAGTTTTACGGGTGGAGGAAGCCGGAGTACCCGGAGAGAACTACCAAGCAACGGTGAGCAACTGTCAGCTCCCCAACATACTAACGCCACACAAGTAGAGTTAACATTGGTTGAAGACAAGTGCACCATCGATGTGCAGTACACCTTAGTACACAACGCCACCGTGCCCCCACCTGGGCAATGGAGATGAAGTGTCTTGCCCATGGACACAACGCGGTTGCCACAGGTGGGATTCGAACCCAGCCTGCACCTCTACCTACTGAGCCACCGCGCTCCCATATAACTCAGTAAATGCTGTTAATTTGTTTTATACATTATCTTTATCTTATGGGTTTTGTTTATACAATGAGAAAGGTGGACTGTTGGGGCAAAATGTCAAGGTCAGGATGAGTGAGAACACCATTTTTATTTTGAACTACCATGCCCACATATATATTGTGAAAGTGTGTGACAAGTTCCGAACATTTATTTTGTTGAGTTGAATAAGTGTAGATAAGGCCACACAAAGTAGATCTTCTATTTCTCAGGCCATTATTTGTAAAATTTCATGTGGGTGAGCATTTTATTTTTTTTTTATTTTTAGCTCACCTACATCTGTAAGATGTGGTGAGCTATTGTCATAACCTCGGGCGTCAGTGTCGGCGTCCGGCGTGTCCAATATTGTAATATTTAATGTTAAGGTTAATTTCTCAAACATCAGTGGACTCAGGCCTTTTATATTGCATATGTAGGTTGTAGGGGACTATCAGAACAGTATTTATCCCTGATACTATGACTTTTTTCCAAATTTCACCTGAAATTTTCTGCCAAAAGTTGTAAGAATTTGCGTTTAGGTGCTGTAAGAATTTGCGTTAAAGTCAGCTTTTGTGCAGATTGTGCTGCTTTAACTTCTCATTACTGTTGATTTTCATATTTCAATAACAACTGTAGGTATTATCCCTACTGTATGCAGAAATTTAACGAAAATTTTCTTTTTTTTTCAGTCAAAATTTTCATGTTTTTCTCGGACTTAGTAAATTTTAAGTTGTAAAACTTTGTGTTTAAGTGAGTTGTGTTTCTATGTGTCTTTCCAGGCGATTAATATTCTACACTTGGGTTACTGAACTCCATTACAGTAATATTTAACCCTCATTACATGCATATTTGAGGAATTTGAGGCTGATTTTCTGCCAAAACTTGTTGTAAGAATTAGCATTTAGGTGTTGTAAGAATTTGCGTTAAAGTCAGCTTTTGTGCAGATTGTGGTGCTTTAACTTCTCATTACTGTTGATTTTTTATATTTCAATAACAACTGTAGGTATTAACCCAACTGTATACAGAAATTTAACGGAAATTTTCTTTTTTTTCATTCAAAATTTTCATGTTTTTCTCGGACTTAGTAAATTTTAAGTTCTAAAAGTTTGTGTTAAGATGAGGTGTTAAGGTGAGTTCTCAAAGATCAGTTGGCTCAGGCCTTTGATATTGCATATGTAGGTTGCAGGGGACTATCAGAACAGTATTTAACCCTGATACTATGACTTATTTCCAAATTTCACCTAAAATTTTCTGCCAAAAGTTGTTGTCAGAATTTGCGTTAAAGTCAGCTTTTGTGCAGATTGTGCTGCTTTAACTTCTCATTACTGTTGATTTTCATATTTCAATAACAACTGTAGGTATTAACCCTACTGTATGCAGAAATTTAACAGAAATTTTTTTTTTTTTCAGTCAAAATTTTCATGTTTTTCTCGGACTTAGTAAATTTTAAGTTGTAAAACTTTGTAAACTTTGTGTTTAGGTGAGTTGTGTTTCTATGTGTCTTTCCAGGCGATTAATATTCTACACTTGGGTTACTGAACTCCATTGCAGTAATATTTAACCCTCATTACATGCATATTTGAGGAATTTGAGGCTGATTTTCTGCCCAAACTTGTAAGAATTAGCATTTAGGTGTTGTAAGAATTTGCGTTAAAGTCAGCTTTTGTGCAGATTGTGGTGCCTTCACCTCTCATTACTGTTTATTTTCTCATTTCAATAACAACTGTAGGTATTAACCCTACTGTATGCAGAAATTTAACTGATTTCTTTTCTTTTTTTCAGTCACAATGTTCACGTTTTTCTCTGACTTACTCAATTTTAAGTTCTAAAAGTTTGTGTTAAGGTGAGGTGTTAAGGTGAGTTCTGTTTCTATGTGTCTTTCCAGGAAATTGATATTGTATGCATGGGTTACTGAACTACATTGCGGTAACGTTGCGCCCTTATTACATGCATATTTGAGGAATTTGAGGGGGATTTTGGGGACTTATATTCACTTTCTTTAAAAAAAAAATTTTTTAACTTTTTTTTTTTATTTAATACTTTCTCATACTTGTTACTAGTAACATTAAGGCTTATTTTAGTTGTTGATGTGATGTATTTTTTTCTTGGGACTTATAGTCACTTTCTTGAACGAATGTTTTTCCGCATCTCCTCTTTAACCAATGAATGTACTTCAATTACAATTTCAGTGATTTATGAAAGCCTTTTCTAATTCTTATTTATGATTTAATATCTGGCCTCACGATTCATATTCTTAATCATAAACATTTCTAAAAGAAAGAAATGCTTTTATATCCAATGATTCTATGTTGAATTGATATATAATAAATGCAGAAATATAGACTTTCCAAAGCCATCACATAAACCACATTAATCATTTGATGCCTAGTTAATGATTTATATTAACTAAATATTAGACATGTTACATTGGAACGACATTATCAAGCGCGAATGTAGGTGAGCGTTGGGATGTAACATCCCTCTTGTTTATTTCTGCAATTATTTCTCTGCCATCAAAAGTTTGTGTTCTAATGTATGGAAGAAAATGGGTGGTGGTGTATTTTGTCCCTTGAGTGCAACAAGACATTGCAATGCTAATGCTAAAGCATTGCAAAGCCTTCTTGCTCTAAGGAGGCAAATTTATCAATTTTTTTAACTAGGGTAAAATATCAAACATAAACCTTTTAATAATTATTTTTTAAGTTTACATTGGTTGTAAAAGGATAGCATGCTGGTTGCAGGCCTGGGGTGGAAGAGGGTACAGGAAGGGGTTGCCCCTTCCTGTAGGTGGGGGCCTCCACCAGGAATATTTGGAAAATTGGATGCCTCAAGAGCAAATTTAGGGGCCTCTGAGTCAGCATTTTAAACTTTACCAAAAAATAAATTTGAACAATATTTTGAGAATGGATTTTTAAATTTCAAGATTTTTTTCATAGCATATTCATGGCAATTTTGATAAAAACAACCCACAAATAAAGTTCCACTGGTTTATTTGGGATGATGAAATCTCAAAAGCCATAGTGTCATGAATCAGGCAATTTTGTGTGTGCTTTCATTGAACTGTTGATGAAGAAAATGTTTTTTTTTTTTTTTCTTGGTGGAGGGGGTGGGGGGTAGTTTAGATGTCCAAACTGGTTACTGGTAGGAAAACACCCCTGAATCCAGCACGGGGTTAAATGTCAGATGGGGAGCATGGTGGCTCAGTGGTAGACTGTTGGACTTCCCATATGGGACGACCCATCTTGTGTCCTTGGGCAGGCACTTTATCTCGTTTGCCAACGTGGGGGCACGATGACGCTGTGTACTAATGCGTACTGCATGTCGATGGTGCACATGCCTTCAACCACTGTAACCCTTCTTGAGTGGAGCTTGAACAGAGTTAGAATGTTGAGGAGCTGACAGCTGCTCGTCAATGCTCGGTGGTTCTGTCCGGGTTGTCTGTCTTCCTCCATCCATAAAACTGTCACAGTCACGATTAGTCATTGTTTATAAGTATGTGACCTTAAACACCAATAAATAAATAAATGTCAGATGAGCTGAATATCGCTCTCCATCATTTTCCAAAATCGAAGGACTGCAATAATGAGGCAATATTTTGGCATTATTAACACCATACATGTAATGTTGCCAAATGGTACACTTTGTTATAGGAGGCTCTGTAGGAGGAGCTGAAACATGGGGAGCATAAACTGATCGAGTCATAAACATACACATATGCATAACAGAGGGACACACCTAGGACATTAACAACATGTCAGGAAGGTCAAAGAAATCACGCTTCCTTCAATTAGAATATTGCAATATCCAGAATTGCCATAAAAAAGTTAGTGAAATCAAAACAATGATGGAGGGGGAGGATTTTGAAATAATGGGCTTAAGTGAGATATAGATAAGGCAGGGCAAGCGTGTTGAAGTTGGGCAAACTTAAGGGGAGAGAAAACCATCTTAATGGCTGTTACATGTACATTAAATTTTTCCTTGTTAACATTATTGGTTGCTGGATGAATGATTCCAAGTTAGCGTATTGTATACATTGTAGTAGGAGCAGGGTATTTTTTTTTTAAAAAAAACTTGGTTCGCAGTTTTCATCTTGGTTTCAAAAAGTGATGATAAATAGTGAATATAAGGTTAATATGAAGGAAAAATGGTTAGCATTTGGACATTTTTGTACAGCATTTTGCGATGCAAATCCAGTCATCAAATACCATGAGGAGCTGAATATGTTAGGGTACAGATGTCTGTAACTTACAGGAAATGTCGACCAACATTATGGGTTGCACGATGGATGATTCCTATTAGAATGTTATATAGTAAGAGCTGAATAATGTAGGGTACAGATGTCTGTAACTTACGGGGAATGTTGGCCAACATTATGGGTTGCACGATGAATGATTCCAAGTTAGCATGTTGTAGGAGCTGAATAACATGGTGTGCAGATGTCTGAAACTTAAGGGGAATGTCGGCCAACATTATGGGGTGCACGATGAATGATTCCAAATTAGTGCGTTTATATTATGAGCTGAATAACGTGGGGTGCAGCTGTCTGTAACTTACGGGGAATGTTGACCAACATTATGGGTTGCACAGTGGATGATTTCAAGTTAGCATATTGTATAGTAGGAGCTGAATAACATGTGGTGTAGATGTCTGTAACTTAAGGGGTATGTCAGCCAGCATTATGGAGTGCACAATGAATGATTCCAAGGTAGCATGTTGTATTATAGTAGGAGCTGAATAACGTGGGGTGCAGATGTCTAACTTACAGGGAATGTCAGCCATAAATGTAGGTTGCAGATTGAATTATTCCAAGTTTGCATATATTGTATATTGATATATATCGCATTACTCACATTTTTAACATTTCGAAAATAATATTACCGAATAGTACACTTTGTTATAGACTGCACATGTACATACCGTACAGTAAAATATGAGCACATTTAAAACTTTTCTTGATTGTTCCATCTTTACATAGGATGTTAAATGAAAATTCGGGAAACGCAAATTATATTTTACTGGTATAATAGCACCCTGTATCCAATGCCTGTAGTGGATGTCCTCCATTTAAAGTGGGCAATGACTTTAACTGGTTGAGTGCTGGAAGTCCATATGTGGGCTTTACTCTGAAGTTCAGGTACCAGAACTGTCCCAATGGGAGGCTTGAAAGGCTGGCCTTAATCAGCTTCGTACGAACATGAATTGTATGAGCTGCAGTGTGACTAACTGCTTCGAAGTAGACTAGCAGCGAACCGAGAGGGAAATTATCAACTCTTTCAATAACATGTTATTGATTGAGTTCAGTGGTCAAAGTTATTCAAGGTGGGCTTCTACTGCTGGCTGCAAAATGTAACTGTAACGTGAGGAGGGTGTTTACCTCCCATGGTAATTACACTATTTGAGTGTAGGTCTGCAATTGCTTGTCTTCATGTAAATCTTCCTTGCAGTACGTGGAGGAAGGATTGCAAATAAATTGCTGTTCTGATTTTCCTTAATTTTGTTCAGTTCCACCAGTGAAAGTCTTTTAATATTTGGTATACAACATCTCAAGGGGGAGGCAGATTCCATTTTGTTCAAATCGTGTCCCAGTGTTAATTTTAGGGCTCTCTGTTGGAGCCAGAAATTTAATTTAGCAATACGACATAATGAGGAATATTTAAAACTCTTCTTCTTTAGATCCACCACTGACAATTTTAATATTTGGTATACAACATCTCTTGGGTGGGGAGGGGGATTTAACTTGTTTTAAATTGGGGCTCTTGATAAATATTTAGGCTTTCTATTGGAGCCCAAATTTCAACTTCATCTAATACAATATAAGGAAATTTCTTTAAAAAGCTTCAGATCCGCAAGTCAGACTCCTTTCATCGTATTTGGTATCAACATATCTAGGGTGGCTTAGATTTAAGTTTGTTCAGATCAAGTCACTGTGCTGATATTTGGGCTCCCTGTTGGTGCCCGGATTTAGTGCTGTATGATGAAAATTCCTCAAAAATCTTCAAGTTTACAAGTGAAAATGTTTCGATATTTTGTGTACATCATTCATAGCTGGTCACAATCAGGTTTGTTCAAATCAATTCTCTGAATTCCTATTTGGGCATCTTGTGAGACCCCAAACTTTAACTTATTATCATAGGGCAATATGAGGAACAGTCTTTAACCATCCTCGTTAGATCAACCATTTTGAATCCTTTGATATTTGGTAAACAATATTCAGGCAGATTCAAGTTTGTTCAAATCCAAGCCCTAGTGTTTTTCCATCAATAATGTCTTTCAAACTGCAGTGGCATAACATCTCATAACAGTTGGTAGAGTTTGATCCAGTCGGAAAGACCTATGACAATAATCACTGACATGGGCACCAGAATGTTGTTATGACTTCTTGCCACTGTAGTGTTGATGAGCCATGACTAGCTGAATGTGACCTAAAATGCTTCTTTGATCTAATTTGTTAGGTGACTGATTAAGGCCCCATGTGGCCTCCTGTTGTTTACATGAAAGAATTATCAATGATTTTTTTTTAATTGGAAGGAAGGCAGTAGAGTAAGCTTGTGGGAAACTTGTAATGAGTTCAGCAGTTTTTCAAGCTCACACTGCAAGCATGTGCAGGCTAACACTGATATTGCAAGCCTATTGAACTTTTACAGTCTTGCAATTTCATTTTTTACCATATTTTTATCTTCAGCATTCCCTAAACACAGGCTGACCTCACATTATAATCACTATAAGTATTGTAATGTTTCTGTGTAATTAGTCTTTTCTCTTCATTCATCATAATGTATCTTTGGATTTTAACAAAAGTGTCTTTAACAGCAAAACTATTTTATCGCCAAGATATGAACTTAGTTATTAATTTGCTGATCAGCACTAATAAATCACAAATAGCAAACTAACAATGCAAGCTAAATATAGAAGCCTGTGGAAACCTTGCCGAGTTAGCTTGCACTAAGCTATACATTATACTTGTGTTGTTGTTGTTGTCATATTAGCCTATGCAGCTAAAAGTAATCGTAAACACCAATAAATGAACAAAAGGCTTGGCGAGCATGCATAAGGTAACACTGAGTGCTTGCACAAGCTAACAATTGAGTTTGCAATGTTTTATGTACATTTGAAAGTTAGCTTGTGCAGGCTTATTATCTTAGAATAAACTTAAACATGAAACATTGCAAGCTTATTTTAAGATAACAATTTTGTGAGTCTGTAAGTCTGTTCACATTTTCCTTTAGCACAGGCTACACTCTGTAGTTCTCATCCGATCGTCACTTAATTTGATATGCAGGTTTGGAGTCATGTCTAGATGAGAACATCCCCTTTTGGTCACGATTGGTCAACCGTGATAGCTGCCCAAGCCAAAAACCCCAAAACTTTTATCATAGTCTGCAGGTCATATTTAATATGGAGGGATTTCATTGTAACTTTGTAGGAAGACTCCGTTTGATGTCTAGAGGAGACTCGTTTTCAAATAATTTCACTGTAAATTGGTAACTTTCGTTGATATATATTAACTGTGAGGCCACATACATTAACTGTGAGGGCCACATTAACCCACCCCTCAATTCTTTAGTACAGTCTACACCTCATATTATTTTTATTGTAAACATAGTATACAGTTAACAAAACTTAACATATTCCCTATTATCACAATTCTTTTGTTATTTCATAATCCCTTCATAAACATTGAACATTATCTTTTTCATCAAACATAACACACAGACAAGCGTCATTGACACTTTCATTTGGTGTCTGCGGAAAATTTTATTTTAGTTGAGAACACGATTTTGCCATCTTTTATAGTCGCCAGATGTAAAATATGTGGAACATTTTATGTTTCTTACATTCAGTTATGCCTTCTTTTGAAGGAAATTAATTATTTTTGGATAGAATTATAAAATCTTTGCACAGTGCTAGGTTGTTAGTATTGGCTTCATGCTATAAAAAGGAAATTTTGGTACCATATATATCAACCCATGTAGTAAGAAGGCTTAGTAAAGAGTCTCCAAGTCCTGAATTTACAGTGAGACTCACAGAATGAGTTCAGTAAAATATAGTTGGACCGAGCCTCTGGAGAGGTACATGCTTAATTTAACCCATATGTTTCATAAATTCCGCTTTCAACTGGGGACAAGTTGAGTCTATTTATCATTTGATCCCTATTCCAATACAAGATGCTTAACTATTCACTCAAATACAGACAGTGCTGTGAATAAAATTAAAAAAAACATCTTTTGTAGGCAACTCAGGTTACTTAAAGTGGTAATCCAGCATGTCATTGAATGATAGGGCTTTACAACTTTTAAGTTTTCAACAGTTTTATCTAGGTTAAAGCATTTTCATAGCTTACTGTAAATTATTTTAAAAAGATTTTTTCATTGTGTGGTCATATATAGTGACAACTGCTGTCAATTACCTTAATAAACACTAATAAATAACAAAATAGTTTTTCTCAAAGTTTCCTGAAGTAAAAAAAACTTAAATTGAAAACTCAGGTAAAGTTAAATTACTTTTTTTAATCTCAATTTTCTCAAATGCACTCACCCACCCAATCACACCAACCCACCCCACTCGAGGACAACTGGGAAGTGAAGGTCATCATGTCTGCTGAGGTAGATTTGTTTTCCTCCACCAGTGAAATAGGACCTGGTAACCAATGCTGCTTGGGTGCAATCCCTCAGTAAATGGGTAACATAAACATAAATGATTCACAAAACTTGTCTTTATACTTATGTCATGGTCCTCTAAAATGGGCAACATGTTGATTAACGATTGTCTAAGCTTGACTTCATCTCCATGTTGTGTCACGATTAGCCATGGTACATAACTATGTGACGTTAACCACCAACAAACAAATACTTATGTCATGTCATGATATAGCTCAGATGCTGACATTAAACATCTATATAAAAATATTTTTTTCCAAACCCATATTCTCATTCTCCATAGGCATTCATTAATTATTAGAGAGTTTGGCATACTAGCTTGACTCTAATGGATTTTGACTGACCAAATAATTACTTTTTGACAATCTAAGGCACAAGAAAATGATTTTCACAAAATCTTATTTACCTGCATTTACAGGGCTACAGGAGTAGGGGTTAAAGAGTTCAAGAATGACGTGAAGTATCCCTAGTGTTTGGAGAACTTTTTCTACTAAACCATTCAGTCAGATCTTTTGATACAGTGGAACTCCTGTTACTGGAATAGCCACTTGGTTACTTTCCTATATTCTACAGATAAATTGGGCATTTATTCAATTATATCTTAAGGGAAGCTGAATAACATGGGGTGCAGATGTCTGTAACTCAAGGGGAATGTCGGTCAACATTATGGGGTGCACAATGAATGATTATTTATTTATTGGTGTTTAAGGTCACATATTTCTGCACAATGGCTAATCATAACCATGACGGTTTTACGGGTGGAGGAAGCCGGAGTACCCAGAGAGAACCACCGAGCACTGGCGAGCAACTGTCAGCTCCCCAACATACTAACTCCAAACAAGCAGGATTAGCATTGGTTGAAGACAAGTGCACCATCGATGTGCAGTACGCCTTAGCACACAACGCCACCATGCCCTACATGGGCAGTGGGGGTGAAGTGTCTTGCCCAAGGACATAACATGATTGCCGCAGGTGGGATTCGAACCGAGGACCTCTCGGCTTGCAGCCTGCACCTCTGCCTACTGAGCCACCATACCCCCACAATGAATGATTCCAAGTTAGTGTGTTTGTATTATGAGCTGAATAACATGTTGGTGCAGATGTCTGTAACTTTGGTGGAATGTTGGCCAACATTATGGGTTGCACAATGAATGATTCCAAGGTAGCATATTGTATAGTAGGAGCTGAATAACGTGGGGTGCAAATGTCTGTGACTTAAGGGGAATGTCGTCCAACATTATGGGGTGCACTATGAATGATTCCAAGTTAGCATGAAGTATTCCAAGTGTTTGGAGAACTTTTTCTACTAAACCATTCAGTCAAATCTTTTGGTACAGTGGAACTCTGTTGCTTGAATAGCCACTTGCTTACTTGAATAGCCAACTGGTTACTTTCTTGTATTCTACAGATAAACTGGGCATTTATTCAATTATATATTGCTTGACAGAGCTCTGTGATCTCTCAAACAATATATAATACAATGAATGACTGTATTGGACGTACTGAGGCAAAAAGCTCCATAAACAAGGGAAATTTGTTGTTTATCAGAGCAATTTCTCAACATATTGCAGTATTTTTTATTCAGTTAACAGGAATCTGCTCCATAACCTGTAAGCAATTAACAGGTCAAATTTGTACTGAAGGTATGGTAAATGAATTTGTGTTTGTAAATATTATTCAGTTAACAGGGGTATTCAATTAAGAGAGAACCAATTAAGTGGGCTTCATTGTATTTGCTATTTAGCATTGGAAGGTGCACCAAATTACATTTCTTCAAGGCATGCAACTTGACTGGTTTTCAGGATCACCAGAGGAGGGTGTTGGAGTGGTGGTGGAGTCAGAAAATAACGCTTGACCCAATATATTCTCTTTTCAGTCTTCCTTGGCCAATTTTTTTTATAACATTTCCAAAAGAAATCAACAGAGACATATATCAGACCTCACAGAAACAAGCTCACTGACACTTTGGAAGGAGCCCCAAATTTTATTTGTTTCAGGGATGCAACTTGAATGGTATTTGGTTGAAGTCACCAGATGAGGGGTGTTGGGTGGTGGTGAAGTCAGAAAACATGTCACCCTTTAATTCTGTTTTCAGTCAAACTTGGCCTGTTTTTTTTTTTAAGTTTCAAAAAATGTCAGCAAAAAAGTATCTCATATTACATCTGACAGAAATGAGCTCATCAGGATTTCCTGCCCTTATTGTATTGTTCTTCATGGGAACCCTGGGAAATGAATCGGTGCTCATTTACTGAGGTGAACAAATTATGTTTTACTAGTAGAATAGGTCCTGGTAACCTAAACCGCTGGGATGCAGTCCCTCATTCAGTGGGCAACATGGGCATAAACGATTAGCAAAACATCATTTTATGCTTATGTTGAGTCATCATATAGCCCAGAGATGCTGACACCAATAAATAATTAAATGTATGTGTCTGTTGTACTGAAGTAATTAATGATGGAAAAACTTAAAGACATGCAAATTTTATATGATCATCATAAATCCATTCTGACAATGTAAATGAGATGGGCATGACTTATCAGATGAGCATTCTGGCCCTGTGGGAGCTTCTTGTTTTTAAATGTGGCTGGCTGCTATTTTTAATTCAGTTTTTTCTCTTCTAAACCTCTACTTATAGTTTGGCTAGGTTGGCAGGCATATGCTGTTGTATGGCGTTGACAGCCATAACTCAAGAATGGCTGGATGGATTCTCATGATACTTGGTAATCTGAGTTATTTGGCCAAGTTGGACGGAGCTAATCAAGAATTCCACCTTGATCAAAATTTCTTGGCAGAATTATGCCCCTTAGCTAATGGATTTTCATGAATTTTGAGTTTGTTAGTATGAAAACTCGGAACAAACATTGACCATTGACCAATCTGGCTGATTTTTAGCTCACCGAAGGGAGCTAAACTTATCACTTTCCGTCCGTCGTCCGTCCGGCATCGTGAACATTTTTCAAACGACTTATCCTCTGAAACCGCTAGGTCGATTTGCTAGAAACTTGGTATGGATGTTCATTACCATATGTCAATTCAAGTTGTTCAAATGAAATGGCCACGTCCCTTGGGGGCTCTGTATGGGGCATAACTCTGATATCACCATATGAATTATAGAAAAATTATTAAAAAATCTTCTCCAGAACCAGTGGGCAGAATCTTTTGATACTTGGTATGCAGCATCTTGGTATGGATCTGATTCAAGTTTATTCAAATCGCCCCCCCTGGATTCATATTTGGGCTCACTATAGAAGCCCAAATTCGAACTTAGTGCATTTCAGGCAAATTTCTTAAAAAATCCTCTTCTCCAGATCCAGCAGTCAGAATCTTTTGATATTTGGTATGCAACATTGTGGGGTGGATCTGATTGAAGTTTGTTCAAATCGGCCCCCTGGATTCATATTTGGGCTCAGTATAGAAGCCTGAATTCGAACTTAGTGCATTTCAGGCAAATTTCTTGAAAAGTCTTCTTCTCCAGATCAGCAGGCAGAATCTTTTGATATTTGGTATGCAACATTGTGGGGTGGATCTGATTCAAGTTTGTTCAAATTGGCCCCCTGGGTTCACATTTGGGTTCAGTATAGAAGCCCGAATTCGAACTTAGTGCATTTCAGGCAAATTTCTTTAAAAATCTTCTTCTCCAGATCCAGCAGGCAGAATCTTTTGATATTTGGTATGCAACATTGTGGGGTGGATCTGATTCAACTTTGTTCAAATTGGCCCCCTGGGTTCACATTTGGGTTCAGTATAGAAGCCCGAATTCGAACTTAGTGCATTTCAGGCAAATTTCTTTAAAAATCTTCTTCTCCAGATCCAGCAGGCAGAATCTTTTGATATTTGGTATGCAACATTGTGGGTTGGATCTGATTGAAGTTTGTTCAAATCGGCCCCCTGGATTCACATTTGGGCTCAGTATAGAAGCCTGAATTCGAACTTAGTGCATTTCAGGCAAATTTCTTAAAAAAACTTCTTCTCCAGATCCAGCAGGCAGAATCTTTTGATATTTGGTATGCAACATTGTGGGGTGGATCTGATTCAAGTTTGTTCAAATTGGCCCCCTGGATTC